>APFE031184619.1:201630-225292 GCA_000404065.3 Pinus taeda | reverse complement strand
AGAGAGAGAGAGAGAGAGAGAGATATGTATGTATGTATATATGTATATATAGATATGGAGAGAGAGAGAGAGCGTGGCATATGTTTAGGGGGTTGAGATAGAGAGACAAATAAGGAGAGATGGAGGGAGGTATAAATATAGATGGCAAGGGGAGATAGGAAAGAAGAGAAATATAGAGAAAGTTAGGGAGAGGAAGATAGAGTGATACGGGGGAGAGAGGGAGGGGAAGAGAGAGAAGGAGAGGAGGAGGGAGATAGACACAAAATGGAAGGTGGAGAGAGAGGGAAGAAGAAAGAGTCTCATAGAAACAAATACATACATTGAAGTTAGATTTAGAAAGTCATGAATATTTTAGATTTTCACTAAAATAGATATATTGATTTTAATGTAGTTGTTGACTTCTAATCCTATTTGATCACATGCACTATATGCATTGATTTCAGTGTAGATGTTGATTTATAATTCTATTTAATACCTTACACTAGATGTATTGATTTGAGTATCGATGTGATTTCTACTCCTGTTTGATTGCTTGCACAACATGCATTGGTTTCAGTGTAGATATTGATTTCTAATTCTATCTGATCGCTTGCACTATATGCATTGATTTCAGTGTAAGCACATCTCTACCTCCTTCATATATATCTCTATCTCCCATTGTCTCTCCTTCTCTATCTCTCTATCTCAACCCCTAAACATACACACACTCTCTCTCCCTTCGTTCATTTCCCCTCCCTCTCTCTCTCTTCCCCTTCTCTCTCTCTCTAACATTTCTCTCTCCATATCCATATCTCTTCCTCCCTCCCTATCTTTGCCTCTCTCTTCTTCCCTCTCTTCCCCCCCCCCCCCCCCCCCCCCCGCCATCTATATCTCTATCTCCCCTTATCTCTCTTTCTCACCCCCAAAACATACACACTTTCTCTCATTGTAAGCACATAAAAATTATTCAACCATAAATACAATACTTGAATTTTTATCCTAAAAGAAATGTTTGCTTACTTGAATTTATAATTGGGTACATTCTTATTATTTCCATTTTCCATCATTCAACATTGTTAATTACTTTGCATTCAAATGAAGTAATAGAAAATAACTTCCATTGAAAATTATTTGGGGTTCAACTCTCCATAATTCACAATGATTGACTATGGAGAAAACAACTATTAATATAGAGCAACAAAGACAAGGTATGTTGTTTAATACAGTAGCTCGAGTTAAATATTTGAATGGTCTATGATTCCAACTACTCTTTTCATATGATCGATATGAGAAAATGGAAAAAAATAGTTTCATATTGATTGCAGTGAAGATTGTTTGTAATTGACTATATTCTTAGTATTCATATTTTCTATCTATCAAAATTGTTACATTGACACTTTGCATTTAAAATTTGTATTTCATCATTTTTCATGATTCATGATTCAAGTTACTAACAGTCTCTCTCATCTCAACAAACTAAGGTAACTAAGAAAATTTTAAATTAAATTGACCAAATTAACCTTAGACATATTTAGCATATTTAAAATTATCAAAATAATTAGATGTTCAACAAATTTTGTATGATCTCACATGACTGAAGCTAGCCTAGATCCATATTAACACCGGATCTATCAAGCGCCGAGATGGATCAAATCTCTCGAGGTGCAAACCTTTCCTCAAGTTTTGCACTCAAAAAATAGGTTTCCACCCCTAGATATTTGATCCCTCTCGGCGCTTGATAGGTCCAATGTTAAGATGAATCTAGACTGGTTTAAAATAAATTTATACTTTAGTGGGTTTATGGTTCTTTTAAATTTTAACAATTTAAAATGTATCATGTAAGAAGTGTTATGATACTTATTATAGACTCATGCATATCAATATTTACTAACCATTAATTTATATAACTATATTAATTTATATAGTATAATAATATAAAATTAAATTATGGTAAAATATTTAATTTACACTAAAATAAAATAAAAATTTGAGTATTTTTATATATTATTTAAAAATAGAGATGTTTCGAAAACAATTTTTTTTTTTTTGGTGCAAGAGACGATCCTTCTATGGAATTAATTCAAAACTAACTTACATATATTACACACACCCACGAACGGAGTGGGCACCAAACCATGGTGATGCCAACCAATGGTGTGAAAAAAAATCCAAGACCAAAGGACTACAGTCTCAGAAAAAGAGCAACCCAAGATGTGCAATTAAGCGCTAACCGAATAGTTGTTCGTAATAGAACTCTATAAAACTAAACTATAATTTAAACTGACCTAAACACCCTGGCCCCACAAACAAGCCCATTAAATACCGACTGTAGATCTCAATCAACAGATCCAACAGCAGAAAAGAATATCGCAAAACCCTACATGTCGCCATTTAACGTGCGATCACGGCGGTTTTTCAAACGATCCCTCTGCCACGTGTTAATTGCTGAATGTGATTGTTGTGAAAATTTTGAAACCGCTTCCCACTCGTGGGTCTTGCAAAAACCACTTAGGAAACTGAAAACCATATGGAGGCGAAAGAAAACGTAAGTCAGGGGCTCCAAGAGTACCTTGCTCCCGTCCACCCGACAAACCAGATTACCAGAGATATTGTGAGAAGAGGCCTTGACTGTCCTGTCTGAAACCCTTAGAGGAAAGCCACCCGCTTTGCAGCCACAGAGGCTCTGAATGAGCTTGCTTCTCCGACCAATAAACTGCCAAATCTCTCTATACACTGTAAAACTAAAATATTACACTCCTCTGCTCATACCGGTTCTGGGTTATCAGTGTTACCTTCCGTGGTCCTGCTTCTGAACATCAACCAATCTTCTTTGGCTTTTCACCTTAAGACTTAGTTGAGTTAGCTCTTTCCATTTTGTTGCAAACTGTTCCTCTGCCCAATTCACTCCTTGACTGGCCATGAGATCCGCCAGCTTGTTGGCTGTCCTTCGAACATGTTTAAAAGTTATGGTACGAAGGCCTAGAAGGTGGTTGTGGATCCTTTGAAAGATCTAATTGAGCCTCCAGTTCTTTGAGACCTTTTCTAGTGTAGTACCCCAGCTGATCTTCTTAACTGAGTTAATTATTAACTCAGAATCCGCTTCAACAATCACATTGTGTCGATTATCTAGAATTAAAAATTATAAACAATGTTCCATAGCCAGAATTTCTGCCATATTTTTGGTGGCCTTTCCAATATGACCATGGAAAATAAACAAAATATTCCCTTTTTCATCCCTTAAAACTCTGCCATGACCCGTTGTACCCGAGTTGCCCTTTGAGGCTTCGTCAATGTTGTACTTCAAAAATCCCTCGGGGGGAGGTTGCCAAAAATCAAGCTCAAAGTCTTTAAAGAGATTCTTCCCTCCCAGGCTTTGAGGAGTCAAACTTTGTAATCCAAGCTGGCAGAGAATCCTCTACTCAGAAGCCAAGGGAGGATTTTTAGGAATATTTCGAACAATGGAGCTCACAGTCTCTTGTAGCTGTTTTAGGATCTGATCATGAAGGAACAGGGGTTGTTCTTTTTTCCCTTGAATATCCTGTTATTCCTTTCTTTCCATGTGTTCCACATGATGAAGCTTGGTGTTAGAGCCCAGGTAATGCTAAGAACCTCGTTATTTGTGTAATTTCTTCTCCATTTGCTTAGGGTGTTGATGATGCTTCCAAGGTCTCTGTCCGACTGCCGGAATATGGAGGCAAAAGAATCCCACAACTTGGAGGAAAAGGAGCAGTTGTTGAGAAGATGCTCCTTTGTTTCCTCTTGCATTTCACAGAGCTAGCATCTGGAGGGCCCCAAAACACCTCTTTTCCTAATATTGTACCAAGTCAAAATCTTCTTGTGTTGCACCAGCCATGTGAAGAGTTTAATTTTCATCCAACCTTGTTGTCTCCAAAGTCTTTTCCATGCTTTATCTTGAGCCTAGGAAGCCAAACCAAGGAGAATTTTTTTTGCATCCTTAAGATTAAAGGTGCCCTCATTGTTGTTTCCCCATCTTAGCTAGTCATTCCCTTCTGAAACAAGAATTTTCTTTCGATCTAACTCTTGCATTATTACTTCAGCCTTGTATTTTAAAGAGTTGTCATTTCTAATATCAAATTTCCTCCATTTTCTCCACTTTCCTGCATTGTTGGTCCGATCCCAGAAATCCTTAACTTTGATTAATCCTTTAACATCTATCTCTACCTTCAGCTCCTTTAGTTTTTCATTCAAAAGAATGGTTCCTGTTGCCATCTGTTCTCCCGAAACAGAGCTAAGTTTCCCTCTCTAATTTCCCAGAAGCCATTCTCTTGAAATAGACCTCTATTGTCCCAGGCCTTGTTCCATATGTGTGAACCCTTGATATTACCATCCATTCTTATATGATCCTCACTAGGCCATGAACTGGCATATTTTTCTTTCCAAATTGTAGCCCACTGAGCCTTAGGTTCTTTTAGCCAACGCCACCATAATTTAGCCCCTAGAGCTTTGCTTAAAATTTCAGGATCATCCAATCCTAGTCCTCCATAGTTTCTGGGTTTGCAGGTTTTTTCCTAGGCTACCAAGGCCCATTTTTTCTTTACTTCCCCCTTTCCCCAAAGAAAGTTTCTTTGTATGTTTATGATAAGCTGCAAAACTCCTTTAGGAGCTGGGAGATTAGAAAGCATAAAAACTGGGATTGATTGTAGAACAACCTTTGTGAGCACTAGTCTGCCAGCCAGGTTTAAGGATCTAAACATCCATTTTCTAATTTTGTCTTGCAGTTTGTTGATAATCGGCTCCCATATGCTTTTGTGTAGCGGCTTAGTAGTTAGAGGTATCCCCAAATATTTTGAGGGAAGAGAATCTCTTTGAAAGCCCAAAATTTTAGCAATATTCTTTTGAATGGCAATATTAGCATTGAAGAAAATGATCTTGGATTTGGTGAGATTAACTTCCATACCTGAAGCCTTGGCAAATTCATTTAGAATCTATTTGAATGCATGAGCTTCTTTGACTGTAGGGATTCCTGGCAGCATGGTGTCATCCACAAACTATTGATGCGTCCAAGCCTGACCCCTATCAGAGAGTTGGAGACCTTTGATTTTACCGACTTCTTTGGCATGATTGATAGATCGACCCAGTCCTTCCATCATAAGGATGAAGAGAAAGGGAGAGAGTGGGTCTCCCTATCTGAGGCCTCTAGAGGGAAGAAATGTTTCAGAGGGAGAGCCATTGACCAAAATAGAGAAACTTGAGGAGGTAACCAAGGCCAAGATCCATCTTACCCAGTTGTGATCAAACCCAAAAGCAATAAGTATTTTCCTGATATAGTTCCAGCTTAGTTTATCATAGGCTTTAGCAATGTCCAATTGCATGATCATACCAGCCTTTCGGTTGATAGTCAGAGAATGAACCACCTCGTGAGCTTGAATGATATCGTTGAGAATTTGCCTTCCTTCTACATAACCAGCTTGTTCCACAGAAACCAGGGATGGAAGGAGAGGTTTGACTCTATTGGCCAAAACTTTTTATATTATATTGTAGACCACATTACATAAAGCTATTGGTCTAAACTTGTCTAGAGTCTGAGCAGCCTCCTACTTGGGGATAAGAGCAATGAAAGAAGTGTTCAAATCTTTCAGAATAGTTTTATTCATCCTAGAATCTTCTACCACATTTAAAATATCCTTTTTAACAATGCTCCAGCAGGCTTTGAAGAAATCAACATTGAAATCGTCTGGGCTCGGTGCTTAACCATTTTGCATTACTTTGAGCACTTCGCTGACTTCCTCCTCGGTTACTGGCTTGTTGAGGTTGAAATTGTCCTCACTGAACACCAGCCTAGGAATGTGCCTTGTGAAGTTTCTGATGGAATTCTCTCTGTTATAACAAGTTTCTTTGACAATGCCTTGAAAGTGCTTGACCAGAGGTTTTTCTATTTCAGCATGAGAGTTGTGAAGAATGCCTTTCTCATCCTTGATCAATGAAATTCTGTTATGTACTATGTTTTCCATTGTGGATCTATGGAAGAAGCTAGTATTTCTTTTTCCCTCTTTGAGCCATTGAACCCTCGATTTTTGCCTCCAAAATATTTCCTCTTGTTTGCATAATTCCTCTCATTCTTGATGGTATTTGGTGACCTGATCATTCCTGGTTTCATCAAAGCCGTCTGTGATAAGGGCTTGGTTGAGTTCTTGCATTTTTCCTTCTATTGCTTTTTTGGCTACAAAAACGTTGCCATGTTCATTCTTGTTCCATTCCTTGAGCTTAAGTTGAATGTGTTTTAGTCTTTTCTGAAGAAGGAACATATTGGTGCCCTGAATATTCAAATCTTCTACCCACCATTTGGCAATATTACTGTTGAAATCTGGATGAGAAAGCCAAATGTTTTCAAAGCGAAAAGGTCTATTCCTTGGAGTACCAATACTCTACACCTCCAAATGAAACGGCCAGTGGTCAAATCCTCCAAAGGGTAGTATTCTTGATGAAATTTCCTTATTATTGAGCATAAGGTCCTCAGATATCATGAATCTATCTAGTTTTGAAGCCACCTGAGGTTCTCCTCCTCTTTTATTGTTCCAAGTAAAAATACCATTACTAGTTGTAATGTCCACTAACTTCATAATGTCTGTAAAAGACATAAATTTAGAGAGTCTTGACTTTGAATTCTAGTTCCACCTTTTTTCTCTGAAAGCGATTTAATCATGTTAAAATCCCCTCCCAGTATCCATGACATACCTACATGTTTGTCCCTTAGTTCCTCCAGAGAATCAAGAAATTTTAGTTTTCCTTCCAATCTTTGGGGTCCATACACATTGCTGATTAGGTAGGCTTCCTTATCTTCGACAGGCTGGATGACCACAGAAAGATAATTTCGAGATGCTTCAGCATCTAAAATTTCTATTTTCTTAGGATTCCAAAGGGTGAGTATACCTCCTGTTGTATTCTCTGCTTTGACTTCTAGAAACTCATAACTATTGAGCCACTTGCTATGAATCTCTTTTAATTTATGAATGGAACCTTTGGTTTCCTGGATGAAGATCACATCCAGAGCTATTTGTTTCATTTTGTTACTAATCAGTCTCTATTTTCTTTTACTACCAAGACCTCTGATATTCCAAGAAGTAAACTTCATTATTAAAGATTGGTAAAGGAGTAGCTGGTTAGGTCTTTCACTTACTCGAGTCTATCAATAGCTTTCCACATTCCATTAATAACTCGTTCTGCTTTTTCCTACCTCTTTTTTTCCCTGGGTTTCTGGGTGCTAATCCAGGTATGGGTTTTTCCGTTTTTACCCCTTCATTGCTCTGCTTTTCCTTGCTCCTTTACCTTTCCGGTCCTTTGTTTTGGGTTTTCCATAAATATAGTTGTTGGACTTTATTGAACTCCAGTGGAGGTAAAGAGTCTATCCCTTCTTTAGTTCTTTGAAACAAGAAATCTTCCAAGTCAAGATTCTCTTTCTCAAGAATCTGCTGAAGTTCTTGGTCCTCTGTTTCCATCACACTTTGGGTCATCTCATGATCCATTTATGTTTCTGCATTGCTCACCATCGTTTCTGTCTGCAGAATCTTATCTGGTGTTTGGTCCTTGTCCTCTAATTTCTCTTCTTCCATTAATTCTTCCCCCTTCGTCTGGTCTATTGTGTAATCTTCTTCTTCCACTTCCAAGACTCAGAACCTGTTTTGGCTGGTTTGTTGTTCTTCAGATTTCTGTGCTTTTGTTCCCTTCTTGTTTCCTTTCCTTTGTTTTCCATTTTGTGAAAGCTTTCAGAGTCTTTCATAGCATTAGCTTTACTCTTATTCTCTATTTTAGTGAGAGGGAAATCCCTGAACAGGTGTCCATGTTCATGACATTTGCGGCATCTGAACGGAATATGTTCGTAGTCTATGGTTTGGACCCATTCTTCATCATAAACTTCCAAAATTAACTCATCTAGAAGAGCTCCAGAGAGATCCATCTCCACACAGATCTAAGCAAAGGAAGTATACTTTCCCCTCCTGGTGGCTTCAGAAGCTTTAACAAACCGTCCTAGCTTATTCCCTATGGTTGTTAAGGATTTTGTTTGCCAATAATCAAGCGGAAGAGAATAGAGCCTTACCCAAACCGGGACTAAAGTAAAGGTCTCACATTCTGGGACAAAATTAATGATCCAAGGTCGCATATAGAGACCTGCAGCAGCAAAGAAGTATGGCCCACCTTCAAAAACTCTATCCTTGTCTTCGATGTTCGCAAAAACCACAGTAAAGAAACCCTTTGAACCTAGGTGTAGGTCAATGCTTCCTTTTGGTTTCCAGTGGTATCTTATCCACATTTGTAAGGCTTTTTCAGTGGGCCATAAACCGATGAATTTGCAAATGATTGCATAGGTTTGCATATATTCCCTCTGCTTCTGCAGAGCAGGCTCATTTAACGTGACTCTGGGAGTTACAACAGCTTTGGGCTTACATGGGCCCATGTGTGCCTTGTTTTTTGTTTTTTGTTCCTTGTCTTCTTCCTCATTCTCTTTAATAATATTTTTCTCCTTGGATTCCTGTCCATTTTGTTCCTCTTCACTGTTCTTATTCCTTCCCGTTGAAGGTCCTCTATCGTTTTCCATAGGTTTTTTTTCCCCTGCTAGTCACGGCTTGCTTGAAGGAGGGAGTGGAGCTCCCTCCTTTGCGCCCCTCCATGGATCGCTACCTCTGCAGCAACTCTGTAACCCTAGTTTTTTTTTATCTTTTGCCTTTACTCTCCTCGCTTCCGACCAATTCGATCTTCGTTTCAAAAACAATTTTGATTTAATAATAAATTGGAAAAAATAAAAACTAAGATACAGGTTAAAAGGTTTAGCTTTTTTTCTATAATTGTAATTAAAATAAAAGTAAATTTATAATAAATAAAAAATAAAATAACATATATTATTATTTAAAAAATATATTGAATTTATATATATTATATATATATATATTATATATATATATATATATATATATATAATTTGATTAAATATTTATATTATTTCCTAATTTGATTAATTATTTATATTGATATATAATTCTTTATTTAATTTATAATATGTTAAATTTTCTTATTCCTGAAATTACTGTAAGTATGACGAATCATATAAGCTTGTAAACAAATAAATAGGTAAGAATCATTCAAGGTCGGATAGGTCGGATATGTTAGTATTTAAAATGATTTTCCACAATATCTAACCATTTCCCACCCACCCGTCGCATGTCGAACCTCCCTTTTGTTATTTTAATGGAATCTTACGTAATATTATTATTATTTTTATCATAATCATGGCATCTAACCGTATAAAAAACTTAGCATGAGTCATTCAATATTAATTTATTTGTTCTCAATGATGATTTTTTTACAACCTAGCATGAGTCATTTAATATTAAAAAACTTAGCATAAGTCGTTCAATATTAAATTTATTTGTTCTCAATAATGATTTTTACAACCTAACACCCCTTTAGTTAATCTCGACGATTTGATTTTTGCAATACTAATATTTTAGTCAACCCTCAAGATTTTATTTTTATTTTTAATAGACTCTATCTAATTTTGTTATTTTTAATAGGGATTTGCCACTTTTTCATGAAAATGTTCTTTTCAATTGTAAATGTTTGTAAAAATTCTTATAGGAATTAGTTATTTTTAATGAAAATGTTTTTTTAGACATTGAATGTGATTGTTATTCATATGAGTGGTATATATTTAAAGTATTATAAACTTAAATCTAAATATTTTCTAACCATTATTTTAAATACAATAATCATATCTTTTAAATTTATCTAAAAATTTTCATATTTCTAATTCCATTATATTAATTTATTATTAATAAAATTTTATTATAAAAAATTAATTTATAATAATATTTTCTTTTAACTTTATTACTTAAAACTAACCTTTATTATTTTTTATTATTATAAAAAGGAATAAAATACCACAATGACTTTAGCCACTAGCTTTTAGCACCAATAATACAAAATTGCTCCAAAGGTATGTCAAACTTTAATTTTGAAGTTTGAAATTTGAGAAGCTTTATAAAAAAAAATTGTGAGGTTTGACCTCTACCTATCTCATGGTGATGGATCAAATCCACAACTCCAACTCATAATCTTATGCCACTATTCAAGTTTGTAATCTACCTTTGAATTTTCTTCTATCTTTGAAATTTCCATTTCGAAATTTCAAACCTCTTTAAAAAAATTGAATTTGCATCAATCTTAATCATGGTCAAACACAAACATATTTAAGCACCTTTTTAAATTACACTTCTTTAAAAAATAAAAGAAATTATCACATCTTTCTCTAATAATTTATAATTATTTATGAAAATTTCAAAGTTAGTTATAAAATATGTAATATTAATTAATTTTTTTCTCATATAAATTCAATGTTTCTTAATCACTATAATCTTTGAACTCTAACCTCTAGCTCCACAATATATATAATGTACATTAACATCTAACTGCTAACTCATTGATGTCTAAATTTCATGATCCTACTAGATTCTAGTCTATTAATCCTAAATTATAACCACTAACTCCAAACACGGGGGATTCACTCAGGGAATCTCAAACATATCACGTAAGTTCATGGCATATCAAAAATACCCTTAATTTGACTACATATTGGAAAATCCGCTAAAAATCACATTATTTAACCCCCTGCCAATATGAACCCAATACAACTTCCCAATTAAAAAAAACCCCTAATTTCACTAGATATTGTAGCTATCCATTTTTTCATTAACATTTTTTATACCCATTTATATTTTTTCATTAAATTTAATCTGCATTTTTTATATTTTACAATATAAAAACCCTTTACCATGTATATATCCCCCAATATATTATGTCATTTTTTCCTCAATATATATCTCCCAATATGAACCCATGTGGTATGATATTGCTCCCCCATTGAAACCCCCATGACTCCAAACCACTAACCTATAACTCCTTACCTATTATCCATTATCCTTCAATCCTCTAAACCATAATCTAATATTTCTTACGACATTCCTTAACCCTATAGCTAAATAAAATCTATATACCCCTAATTATTATAACTATTATTACTTTTACTAGTGTCGCTTCACTAGGGCATCAATTTTTCATCCTTAAACACATAATAGTTGGAACTAATTGACTGCACTTGTTTTGAAAACCCAGATTAGTATCCTTTACTCAAATTTATGACCATGTTGCTAGGCATGTTGCATTTCTTCCCAAGAACAACTATCTAATGCTTATGTTGAACAAGAGTGCCTATGATTGTTGCTACTAATTAGTAACCCTATTCAGGTAAACAAGGTACTCCATACAAGACAAACACATTTAATAAATACTCACACAACTAGATCAAAGATGATGACACCAATATTTTTATGTGGCTAAAACCCTCTAAGAGGGAAACATTCCATTACCCCAACCAACATGGCCAATTGATGCAATTTTATTAATGCAAAATATATTTTTACATAAGTGACCTAAAATGATGGGAAAACTTGTTAATGCTATGCAAGCTCCCTCATCAGTACTAAAAATGTGTGTCTTGGATCATCTCAAATTAACCAAAATATGAATGATTATGTTTCAAGTTTTGAGTGTCTTTTTTGAGAAATTCATGAGATGTTTAAAAACACATATACAACAAGTAAATTGCAGAGAAATAAAACATAGCAAGCTCATAACACAAAGCTGATAAAGGAGTTCACCCCTCCTGGGCTACATCTCCTTGGACTTGCTTCAATGGCTAGGCCCTCTTTGGACTAATGGTCAATTATCTGATCACATGAATCTATAGTGCTCCAATGGCTTTTCAACTTGCTCCATTAGATTCAGAAGACCCAAAAGCCCCAACAATGACTATCCAAGCTCTGCAATTGGACTGCAGCTAATCTAGGCTTGACCCCCTCTCCTGGTGGCCCTGGGCTTCCTTAAAATTCAACGTAGAAAGATCATGTACATAAGTGCCTTTATGCATTTGCAAACTATTCCATTGTGTTCACAACATCCAAATAATCTAGGAATGACTCTTTTTGAGCCAAATTTCATCGAAATATTCCAAATTTATGGCCGCTTCAATTTTCCCTAGCAAAACTCCACCAAAACTGAAGAAACTCCACTTAAATCTGCCAAATTTGGAGTTAGAACCAAATTTTCCAGGCCCGCCAAAAGATCCGCCAACCTAATATAAACTTAATTAGTAATAATCATGGCCTAATTATTGTTAAAATCACTTAGTGCATTAATGGTGTGGTTAGTGCTAATAGCTAGCTCCAGGTTATGGTTTTGGTCACATGCGGAAGTTTGATGTTAGCGGTTGGCTCCCCCAAACCGCCACAGTTTAAAATTCAAATACACATTGCGCCACCCATATGTTAAGACACATGGTTATGGTATAGCGGAGGAGTGTTGGTCTTGTGCGGGTGAGGTTGCAGGTTCGACTCTGTCGGCCTGCCAAAAAAACTTTTAAGTGACCTTTGAGAGGGCATGTGGCAACCTCCAAGCTTGCCACATGTCAGCCTCTCATTGGTCCACCCAAATGCGCTTTGACCAATTACATATAGACACTTGTCATGACCCCATTGAGCCACCTATGGGAATATTCTAGTAATATTCCAAGGAATATTTGTTTTGCTAACTGGGTTGTACGGATGCCTAGTCAGCATCCCAATGAGCATGTACCCAAAATTTGCATGTTTGATAAAACGATCAGAACGCGATATCTTTCTCATACAAACTCCCTTTTGAGTGAAACAAGTTATGTTGGGATCATATCCCCGAGACGGACACATTCGTTCAGATTTTGATTGAGACCAAGCACTTTGATTTTTGAGCAAATTTTTGCCCCTATTTGAGATTCTGATCAATAAGAGAGTTCTCATAAACGATCATCAGGCATGACCTCCATGCTCTTTAAATAGATATCTTGGATAAATCAAGTGTTAATCCACAAATCAATAGTTGTTAGTATTGAGGATAACATGAGTTGTTGGATCATCCTATGTCTAGAACATATCATCCCTATCATAATACAATGTAACAAATGTATACTAAGGAAAAACACTTTTACCTAATAGACACATTAGATCAATTTGAACTTAACTAGTTCCTAAGTGTCTAAATATCCTTACACCCCCCTTTTAGAAGACATGGGACAATATTGAAGGATTTACAAAGGTGAAACAATAGGACAAGGAAGAAGGAACTAGAGCATGTTCCCTCTTAATGACGACTTCTTGAACACTTAACATAGATCGATGTTTAGAACATTTCATGCCTATAAGAGACTTTGTGAAAATGACTAAAACTTGATCATTTGTAAGGAAACATAACACTTCAATAACTCAGTCGTGAATGAGAATTCTCATGAATTGAATTTGTATCTCAATGTCTTTTCCAAGATGATGTCGAGTTAGATCTTTGGTGATCTTGATGGAGCTCTTATTGTCATAGCAGAGGGTGATCAGATGCTACCATTGAAATCAAAGGTTTGAAAGGATATGTCAAAACCACAAGATTTCTTGACTTACATTAACCACTACTCGGTACTCAACTTCAACTAAAGAAAGAGAAATAATTTGGTATTTTTAACAAGCCAGAGTGACTGGTACAAAACCAATATTGAAAACATAACTTGCAATAAACTTCTAATCATCAGGGTCACCAACCTAATCTGAATTCTTGAAAGCAACCAAAAAGGGAGTCCCACTTGAACTATAATGTATCCCAAACTAAATTGTACCCCAAATATATTGAGGTATCCTTTTTGTTTCCTTCCAATGAATTTTATGTTGTGTTCTCATATATTAGGCAACCATACCAACAATAAAGGAAATATCAAATCAACGTCATACTTGTTCACATTTCTAGTGAGCCCCCTCTCTCTTGGCTTGATTTTCAAATATTCATGACACAAAAACATTTTTATAAGCTTCAAACCATCTATATTAGGAAACAAAAATGAGTGAAGAATATCATCCCTAGATTGGAAATGATACTTGGGACCTTTTAACCTCTTCCAAATAGAAGAAAACGTGTTAGATGTAAAGGGGTATGCAAAAATAAGTATGCATTTAAGGGAAGTCTTGAAAGACATAAGGACTGGTTAGTTACTAAAGAATTATCTCAAGTTGAAGGAATCAAATACAGTAAAACATTTTCCCCTATCCCGAAAATGAATTTAATTTTCCTTATTATACCCCCTACTGCCTCACATGGAACAACCTCCTGGCTATATTCAAAGTGACAAGCCGACTAAGTGTGCCTTCACCACTCACATCTTTAACACCTTTACAATGGAGTGTTTTCAAGCTTTTTAAAGTCTTCATTAAATGAAGTCCATGTGCAAAAAACCATGGGAAACCAAAACCATGTGCCCAAAAACTACCACTATTGATAGAGAAAATATAACTCTTTCACTGATTTAAATTTACCTAACAATCATACCTTAAAATGTAACTTGCGTTGCCTTGACCAAATATAGGAACATTGGTCAGGTGAGTCAACACCACTCACTTCTAGGCCCTGACCCCCTCAAATTTTATAACTAGGGTATCTAGTAATTTGACATGCCCCCTTATCACCTAGGTCTACTATTGAATTTACCAATAGTTTCTTATGGGTACACATGCCTTACCAGGTGTTATAGAGGTATGCCCATTTGCTAAGTGAACTATTCAAAAATCATGAGAAATTAATCAGTTACGACTACCTCTCATGGAAATCGTCATATATGAATGAATTACTTAACGCAGTTGAATCCCAAAAATGATATCTAATATAATGCACTGCGAAAACCCCTTAGTACTTAAATCTAATATAATATTTATTTTATTGTTTAAAATACATAACTAGCTTACATCTCTTCCACAAGTCACCCTCTGAAGCAAAAAAACCATGATAAATCATCTCATTCAAACATTCCATCAATCACTTTGTGTGCATCCTTGACATAAATATATCCTCAACAAGAGGATTGGAATGGCCTTCCTTTTACTCCTCCTTACACATATGACATGGATCATTTTATTGTATTCAAAACCCTAGATGCAACTACCATGATTATTCTCATATTGACCTACACAATCCATAGATTGTAACATGAATATTTTGTTTCTCCCCTTCATTTGTCTTCCCTCATATGCCACCAATTTCCTTCATGGTGCCACATATAAAACTCAAAATTTAATTCATGGTATTTCTCCTCATCCCTAAAATCTTATTTTTTCATTACTCCCACACAAACTAGAAACCCTACCTTCTCGCAAGTTTTACCAGCCAAATAAAAATTCGGTTCAAATACCATGCTAAAATTATCAAGAGAAATCAACTTAGAGAGATAAATTTACCAAAAGGAAAAACATACACATAAGAGAAATTTTTATCCTAGAAAAATTATCAATCCAAAGGAAAGAAACAAACTAACATAATATTCTCTTAATATCTCATGGCCAAACCTAGCTAAGCTAGCTATTTGCGCCTTCACTACTCACATCTATGGTACAATTACAGTGGAATTTTTCCAAGCCTTTTAAAATCTTCATTACAAGCAATCCACTGGCACAAAACCATAAGAAACCAAAACCATGTTCCCAAAAATAACCATTGTTGGTCAAGTAACTTTAACTATTTCACTAAGTCAATTTTATGTATTGCAAAAGTCTATGAAAATTCAAGCTTCCTTGTGCTAAAAATGGGAAGAGGAGGGGGCTCACCTATAATCCCATTGAGATGAATATAACTTTCCAAGTTGTCGCAAAGACTTGAAACCCAAGATGTCCACCTTCAACTTGTAGATCATACTACCATAATTCTACCTTGATGAGAGAGTTTTCTAATCACAAGTTCAAATGCATGAAAAGTAGATAGCCTAAGCATGCGAAGGATTGCCTTAGGTCTCTTCTCATTATTCACCCTACTATACAATTTTTTTCCATCTTGTGTGACATGTGATAATACTTAATGTCAATGAATTTGATCACTTCTTGTTTTGATGGTAATAAATATCAATTATGATGATTCTCAATACCATTTTGCTTATGAAAACCTTTGAATCTCCCATCATTGTTAGTAATTTGATGCAATAATCCATGGCTATATTTAGGCCTTGCAATAATATATATATTTTTTCTTTATTATTACATGAAACGCTAGGACTACATGTAAGTGGGGTTTCAATTATTCCTTCAGGCTCATGATAACCCCTTCCATATTTTCATCCTAGTTTATTTTCATTGAATTACTAGCCCTAACTCAAAACCCAAGTGGAGCCATATTTTAATTGTTACTTTCATGCTCATGCTAACCCCTAGACCCACATTTGTCATCCTCATTGACATATTAAATAAAGGAGTTGTCTATAATGCGACTTTTTGGAGATTCCGGTGACGAAATCCGGCGGAAGAAATTGAGGTTAAATCTTGATTTGTTGCAGTTAAAATGGTTTTTTAACTGCATATTTGGATTCAGCACCCTGGAAAACCCCTGAGACGCTTTGATTGTGCAGAAACTAGCTATCAAACTTGTGATTCCAATAATTTACTGCCAGATTTTAACCGGAAAAAGCCACCGGAAAGACTTTCAAAAAGTCGCGTTAAAGACAACTGCTTAAATAAATCATTATCTCTAACACTAAGGAAAAGCGGAGCCATATTTTAAATATAAGTTAAATGAGCATAAATCAATTGAAAATTTGGAATATTTTAGAAATCCCATGGACATGGGTGAAGTTAAACAATTGACTTTGCTCATATCTATCAAATTTTTTGAATATTCCATAATCCTCAATGGATTTAAGGATGGTCATATAAGTTGGTGATTTTTTTGTTATTCATTAATGTATCATAATTTATGGTTATGAAAAGTTTTTTTTTTTTTTTATAAAATTAAAACAAAATTAATCAAATAAACATTATATAACTAATAATTTGAAATTGAAATAACATGTTTTATTTTTATTTTTTTTATAAGCCCCCATCATGGATGAAAAATCACAATGAAAATTGGGATAATAAGGGATTCGATAGACAAGGGGGGTGGGGATCAAGACATCCACCCATCTGATATCCAACCCATGTAGGATATCATGTAAATAATACTTTTTAGTTAATGGGTTTGGAACTATTTGGAGGATTAATGTAAGTTAGCTTCTCCATTACTATAAATTAGAATGCATGCCAAAGATTTAGAATTTAAGCATTGATGGAAAGAATAAGAATGTTTGGTTGGTTTTCTAGTACATGTAGGAGATATGGGGAAGAAATCACACAAATATTTAGCAGTATGACTTTTGTTGGCATTGGTTTGACTCGATTTTCAGATCCGTGTTTTTTCTAAAGGTTTGCGGTTTTCTTTTTTGTATGTTTGATTGTGATACCTGTATTAGAAAATGAAAAAATTTCAGGGGCGATACTCATAGATGTTCTATCACCTTCAGTTTGATGTATGAGAGTTGGGATCCTCATGGTATACTCACAAGGGTGTTCACTGGCAGGGTAGAATTATGTTAAGGTTTGGTCTACATCTTGTTATATAATTCTCATTATAAGAAAATGGTATTCAAGTCTTTGTAATTTTGATCTTATTTTTCTACCCTATTGGCATTCTTGGTTTATCGTTTGAATGTTTCTAAGTCTAAGAAAATTCAATAATTTTCATTTCTTGTGTTTGTGGGTATCCTTAGTAGACTAGATCATCCTCATGGTGTAATTAGATCACCAATGAAATACTATTATCCTTACTTCTATCAGTCTAATATTGTGGGGGGTCACTGTGTTTTATCATATCCTTCTATCAATCAAATATTTGGGGGGGTCACTCTGACAACCGCTGTCAGTTTTCCATTTATGAAATGCACAGTAATATTTTATGTAAATATTTGATAAATTGGGGCTGCGTGACGGACACAAATTCCAAGGGATTGAGGGAGGTCAATTTCTTGGGAAATTCAGCTTACTTAATGAAGGAATAAACTGGACTATTGGGACAACCACTGAAGGCTAGATTTCGAGTTTTAAATGAATTGATGTGGCGTTTTTAAAGGGAACAATGCTGTAAATTTATGAGATGCAAACAAAGGACATAACCCATACTTGTTTGGGAACTGCAAAAGACAAAAAAGGGAAAAAAATTAATGCACACATCAATAATCGACAGGTTATGGATGTTGGGTTGTTGAATAATTATAGGCTGAATAATTTATGTCATCCTACCTATATATTCTATATCCCATATCTTTGGATACACATATGCGATACCAAAGCCAAAGAATTATCATTTCTCCCTTTGGAAGAGAAGTGATTCTGTCTCTATGTACACAAAGAATGTCTCAAGTGAGTTTTATGAGAGTATTTATGGAAAATGTAGGGGTTGAAGGGTAGACATAGAGTGTGTAAAAGAGTAGAACATCTACACACAATAAAGAGGAGAGAGCACTTTGGAACAAAGGGAAAAAAACAAACTCCTAAAAAGAGGAGAGTGCAATATGGGAACAATATGAATGCACGGGGAGCTAACATGATATTTTTGTGAACGTTTTCTTTAGTAGCATAGAGAATACATGTGCAATGATTATTGAAGAGTTTATGCAAAGGACCCTTGACATCAGCTCAAAAAATTACATATCAAATTCTGTGTATATTAGCTTGTGGATTTCGGGATTTTGCACATAGGAGAACACTAGTGAGGCTTGCTAGTGAGGATTTGACATGCTTACAATGGAGTACAAGAGTTTTATGATCTACAATGGTGTTGGGAAGTAACTAATACACTACAAGGAAGGAAAAAGGAGTGTGCCTAGGCCTAACAAGTAGACAATGACACCTAGAACAATGTGGAGGACATTAACTTCTTTCATCACTTTCACAAGAAGCTCACACTTTTGGTTTATCAATAGGAGCACAAACAGGTTTCCTTTAGGTGAGGCTAATTCTCCTTATAACCTAGGGGCCTGGAGGGTGGAGATAGTTTTATATAGATTCCCTTGATAGTCTGGGGTAGAGATTTAGACCTTTAATTCCTAGATGGGGAAGCTTTGGAGTCTTTTTCTCTTGTTTTTAATTTGATTTGATAATGAGTTATAGACTCCCTTAATTGGATGGAACCATTGTGTTACATGTTGCTAGAGTGGAGGTAAAGCCTCTGTATTCCCTGGTGTGTGTGTGTGGTTATTGGATAGCTAAAGGGAGGAGGAAAAATATTTTAGGATTCCCTATACATTGTTTGAATAAAGTAGTAGCCGGTGGGTGGACGTAGGAGGACCTTTGGAGTCCCCAGTTTAGCTGGAAAGTGGATTTTATTCCCTTGAGCAAGACCACCTCAATCCATGGAATCTGGATCGAGGGTGATAGCTACAACTTTTCTATAGTTGGGTGGAGAGTGGTAGTCCTGAACTTAGCTATCCATATTCATCACAAATCCAAGATAAGTTTTTCTTATGTATAACTTTGTAGGAGTTCCAAGCTAATTTGTGAATGAATGATCTATTGAATGGTTGTGTGACAAGTCTTGGCTTACCTGTGTTCATATGCTACACTGTTAGTGACAACCCATATGAGGATGTAAATCATGTGAATGATGTGAATAAAATATCTCATGACATTTATGTTTCTACACTAATATCCTATTGCAGGGATTTGTTTAGTTATGGTAGCACTGAAGTTGCACTAGTTGAGTGATTGTAAAGTAGAATCAATGATCATTGTGTGATCATTTGCAATCTTTTTTGTTTGTATGTTTCATTGTTGAACAAGCTATTATGGTGGTAGTATAATTATTAGTCCTTCGGGATTGAAGGGAAGGAGGCTTGTTGCCATCCCTTTCCACTGCACTCTTTAGTTGAATTGATATATGCATGAGATGTTGAAACCTTGATAATTTATTTGCTGAGCAATTAGGGTTAACCAAGCTAAGGAGAGTGTATTTCTTGTTTGTTAATGAGCTATTCTAGCTCCCTATGTTTTTAGAAAATATTTTCACATGGAAGTGATATTTTTTTGGAATCATTCTATTGAGTAATTGTTCACTAAGTTATGCATAAAATACCATAAAATCCATTGTCAAATGAGTGCTATAATCCATGCTTGAAAATTCTAAGAAAAATCCTAGAAAATTTGTGAAAGAAATCCAGTTCTAAAATTTGTCAAAACACTGTAAAATGAGTTAAAATTTATTTTTTTTGGACCCAAAGGTCATAGGTCGAGAGGTCGAACAGGAGGGTCAGAGTTTTGGCAAGCATTGCCCTGATCTATTGCAAGCTGACCTAGCATTGTGCGATCACAGGTCGCGAGGTCAGGAAAGGTTGATAGGTTGGTTGAGTTGGTAGTCAGGCCGACATTGACCCAATGTGTTACCACGAGAGGGGAAACCGAGCTTACCCCAACCTAGGTCGGAGGTTGAGGGTTAGGCCCAATATTGAAAATAAAAATGTGTTGTCGATCGAAATTGAACCAACTTGCAACCTCTAATTGGTTTAGTTAGTCCACCTACCATGTGCACTTATCCATAGTGGAAATGTTGCCACATCACTATCCATGTGGGCGAGATGATATGAAAAGGTGGAAAAGGGTTGATCTTTAAGAGGCCATAACTTTAATTCAATATGTCGGATTGAGGAAAACTTATATCTCTGGATTTTTCTTGATGAGGTGGATGCAACGATGTAATCTATTTACAATTTTAACAAAGTTGGAAAAATTTGAAATTTTTAGGTCCCATTCCCATAATTGTACCTTGTGAGTTGGATCTACATAGTGAATGCCTCTAGTTAACTCTAGTAAGGTTCTATGGTTAGGAAGGTGGTTTATAGGTGGTATTAGAACATCTAAGTTCAACACTTGCACTAGATGGTCTCTATCATGGACAAGTGACAACATGAGTTCCCACAAAGTGGTTTCATAATGATTTTTAGAAAATTAATTAAACTAATGTTTAGGTGTGAAAAATTAGTCTATAATTGTTTGTTGCTTGCATATTAGAAATGCCTACTTGGTGAATTAAGTATGTAGCATGGTAATAATGCATGAATCCCTAGTTTATTGATGGAGATCAACTCTGAACGTAATATCTGAGTGTGAGTATGATGAAATCCTACTCACAATGTCATTTGGATTGCACAGTAATTACAATTATGTTCAACATGTTATTGATAATGCACGTGTTTTCTAGTTGATGGACAACTAGTGGTTGTGACCTTGGAGATTTGTGATTTTCCTTAGTTTCCAAACTATCTACAGGGAGGTGAGTATGGTTAATTGTAGCATATCATTACTACTGGTTGGGTGATGTGAAATTGCATACTTGGAACAATTATGCATGTGAATGATCATGCAATTTGAGGGATTTGGGAAAGAATCCCTATGTGATGTGTATTCTTCATAACACTACTTGGTCCAGTGGGTGATAAACATAGGTATTATATGTTGGTTAGGATTTGGAGTTCCCATGGTTTGTATGTTGTTAAGGTTACAAAGCCTAGTGAGGTCGTTTTTTTTACACATTGATGTTATGTTTTACCTTATGAAGTTTGTCATTCTTTAAATAAATAAATAGATAATTTGAAGATTGGTTTTAATAGGTAACAGTAGGGGTCTTCGTGAAGAAGCTGATAATAATAAATGCTGACATTTTTGGGTAAAAATATGAAGTTTAATCCTGTAAAGACATGATTATGCATGAAATGATGTTGATTTGTTAAAAGTTTCCAAATTAATCTTCTTAAGATTACAAATGCCATGACTATTAGCCTTGGTACAAAGGCTAAATTTAAATTCTTGTTTTGGTCTTGGTATAGAAAATGAGTTAAATTAATGATGCTGATTTTGGGAAACCTTTTCTAATCTTAGTTGAACTTGACAAAGAAACTAGAATATTCTCAAAGCATGGTTATAAATAAGTTGATATGTGCACGTGCACGGGAAATTATGGATTTTGAAAAAAAACACATGTTAAGATATTATGTCCTCAAATATGTAAATTGAGATGTGTGTGGAGTTGCAAGGAAACATGCTTATTATAGTAGGGCAAGGAAACTGGTATAATTTGTAACAACCCTAGTTAAAAATCCATGTAAATTTAATAAAGGTAAAATAAGACCTTGGTCATGTGACACGTATTCCAAGCTGAATGTTGGGAAAAAACATAGTCATGAGGGGCTAAGAAAATTGGAAAAGGCAATGGAAAAGGCTTTCGAAAGGCATGAGGCATTTATTGGCATTTTATTTATGAAAATAATGGAAATTAGGAGAAAAGGTAGGTGAAATGTCACAAGTTGCATGTGAGGATGAAAATGAAGGAAAATAATGGAAAATGAAGAAAAATAATGGAAAATGAAGAAAATAGAGCTTTCATTAATAAAAAGGCTTCGGAGGATCAGTTCATAGACTGTTGTTAGCTCATTTTTGGAGCTCTCTCTCTATTCTCTCTCTCTCTCATACTTTTGCACACTTTGAGTTTTTTTTTATAAGAAGAGCTTCAGCGTAAATCACATGAAAAAGACATTTGTCGACGCGTTTCGAACCAACTAGTGTGGTTCATCGTCAGGACAAGTTGAAGAAACAGATCTGACTTAGCAAGTTAAATAGACTGAGCAGAGACTCCAACGGCTATTTTTGACCCTAGGACCACATAACGGCTATGTTTGACTCTAGGACCCAGGCTAAAGTTATATTAATATATTTAATATTATTATTATTTTTATAATATTAAGAATAATAATATATTATTTTAATTTCTAGAATTAAACAAAATTAGGTACTATGAATAGTCTCATAAGTAATTTATTTAAATAAATAACATTAGAATAAAACTAATGGTTATTGAGAATTATCATTTGCGTGAATGAATACTTTTAAAGAAATAAATAGGGTTATATAAATAAAATATATTCTTATGTTTAGGATTAAATAATAATAAATGAATAAATATATAATGCTAATGGTAATAAGTTATAAATTATTAATTATCTATATATGAATTGTTTATTAAAGGTATGTTATTTTGCTTATAAAATTATATTAATTACTATTGAAGTAATATTGTATTTATGGAATTATTAAAATTACTAACTAATAAAACTAATAATACTAGGGTAGTTTGAGAAGTAAATGAGCATGTTTATTAATAATTTACTTTCTTTATTGGGATAATATCAATATATATAATATAAATCTGCGAGAGCACTATTATAGAGATAGACAATTATTTCGAAAAGTCTTACTTACTACTGAGGATAAAAGAGCAAAAATGAAGCAATCCCCCCTGTAAATCACAATAACATAATTATCATAATTTATAAGTACTAAAGATGATGACATTATGAATTAAATAGTTAACCACCAAATAATACAAAGGTCAGAATGCCAGCCTTAAATAACTATAAACATGAAAAGATAAAGAAACCCTAACACGAAGAAAGCACCCAGGATGCACAAAGGGGAAGGAAGAAACCCTAAGATGACAGAGCAGGGATCCAACTTCTGCTCACTTTCCATCCATCATCTCTGTTGAGATTGTTGGGTCTTCGCTCAATTTCAATAGCTTCCCTTAACTTGCGATGATGGAACCGATCCACCCTAGCAATGACTTTAGCCTCCTTAATGCAGACATGATGCTTAGTCTTGTCCACATGCTCTGCTAAGGCTGACGACTTTGTTCTACCATGCTTCAAGTCTGCTATATGCTCGCCAATTCTCTGCTGGATGGAGCGCCCTGTTTCCCCTATATAGGG
>APFE031184619.1:47604-201610 GCA_000404065.3 Pinus taeda | reverse complement strand
GAAGAGATTCGCCACGATCGGGGAGAGGGGAGAACCCATGGCAACACCACAGGTCTGCTCAAAGAACTCACCTTCGAAACTGAAGAACGTGGAAGTGAGACAAACCTCAACTAGATGCGCGGTATCCGGATCAGTTAGGCGATAGATCACTTCCATGGCCTCTTTAATAGGAATGCAGGTGTATAGGGAGACCACATCAAAGCTGACAAGAATGTCCTCAGGGTCGAGCCTAATATCTTGGAGATCCTTGATGAAAGATGCCGAGTCTTTCACGAAGGAATCGGTATGGCCAACCAGGGGCTTCAGCTTAAGAGCCAGAAAGTTGGCTAGAAGGTAGGTTGGACCCCCGATGGTGTTGACGATAGACCTCAGAGGGACCCTTGAGTGACCTGTCCCGTAAGCTCATTGAGAGCAATCCCATCGCTCCTAGAATCTATGGGGTGCCTAAAATCCACAAGGAAGGGGTCCCTCTGAGGCCTATCGTCAACACCATCGGGGGTCCGACCTACCTTCTAGCCAAGTTTCTGGCACTTAAGCTGAAGCCCCTGGTTGGCCATACCGATTCCTTCGTGAAAGACTCGGCATCTTTCATCAAGGATCTCCAAGATATTAGGCTCGACCCTGAGGACATTCTTGTCAGCTTTGATGTGGTCTCCCTATACACCTGCATTCCTATTAAAGAGGCCATGGAAGTGATCTATCGCCTAACTGATCCGGATACCGCGCATCTAGTTGAGGTTTGTCTCACTTCCACGTTCTTCAGATTCGAAGGTGAGTTCTTTGAGCAGACCTGTGGTGTTGCCATGGGTTCTCCCCTCTCCCCGATCGTGGCGAATCTCTTCATGGAAGATTTCGAAGCCAAGGCTCTTGCCTCAGCTCGTCTCCCTCCTAAGCTTTGGAAAAGGTATGTAGATGACACTAATGTCATCTGGTCCCATGGCCATGCAGAGCTAGATCGTTTCCTGGATCACCTTAACGGCCATTCCTCGGCTATTAAGTTCACCATGGAAAAAGAGGTCAATGGTAGCCTCCCTTTCCTAGATATTCTCATTTCCAGGAAGAAGGATGGCTCTCTCTCCCACGCGGTGTACCGTAAGAAAACGCACACAGAGCAGTATCTTCACGCCGATTCCCATCATTTCCCTGCTCAGAAGATGGGTGTTCTTAATACCCTAGCTATGCGTGCCCTCAGGATTTCGGATAACGAGAGCCTGGAGGGAGAGAGATCCCACCTCCTTGATGTCTTTGTGGAAAACGGATATAGTAGGCACCTAGGGAAGAAGGCTTTCCTGAAAGCCTCTAAAAATGCGTTGACTAAGAAAGAGCCTAAGGATCGCCATCTAGGTGTCCATATGCCCTATATCCAAGGGACCACGGACAAGATTGCTCGGATCCTTAGGAAGTTTGATATTCCCTCTACCTTCAGGCCCCTCAGAACCATTCGTAATTCCCTGCGGTCGGTGAAGGATCCTGTTAATCCCAAAGACATGAAGGGTGTATATCTGATTCCTTGCTCTTGTGGGACACCCTATATAGGGGAAACAGGGCGCTCCATCCAGCAGAGAATTGGCGAGCATATAGCAGACTTGAAGCATGGTAGAACAAAGTCGTCAGCCTTAGCAGAGCATGTGGACAAGACTAAGCATCATGTCTGCATTGAGGAGGCTAAAGTCATTGCCAGGGTGGATCGGTTCCATCATCGCAAGTTAAGGGAAGCTATTGAAATTGAGCGAAGACCCAACAATCTCAACAGAGATGATGGATGGAAAGTGAGCAGAAGTTGGATCCCTGCTCTGTCATCTTAGGGTTTCTTCCTTCCCCTTTGTGCATCCTGGGTGCTTTCTTCGTGTTAGGGTTTCTTTATCTTTTCGTGTTTATAGTTATTTAAGGCTGGCATTCTGACCTTTGTATTATTTGGTGGTTAACTATTTAATTCATAATGTCATCATCTTTAGTACTTATAAATTATGATAATTATGTTATTGTGATTTACAGGGGGGATTGCTTCATTTTTGCTCTTTTATCCTCAGTAGTAAGTAAGACTTTTCGAAATAATTGTCTATCTCTATAATAGTGCTCTCGCAGATTTATATTATATATATTGATATTATCCCAATAAAGAAAGTAAATTATTAATAAACATGCTCATTTACTTCTCAAACTACCCTAGTATTATTAGTTTTATTAGTTAGTAATTTTAATAATTCCATAAATACAATATTACTTCAATAGTAATTAATATAATTTTATAAGCAAAATAACATACCTTTAATAAACAATTCATATATAGATAATTAATAATTTATAACTTATTACCATTAGCATTATATATTTATTCATTTATTATTATTTAATCCTAAACATAAGAATATATTTTATTTATATAACCCTATTTATTTCTTTAAAAGTATTCATTCACGCAAATGATAATTCTCAATAACCATTAGTTTTATTCTAATGTTATTTATTTAAATAAATTACTTATGAGACTATTCATAGTACCTAATTTTGTTTAATTCTAGAAATTAAAATAATATATTATTATTCTTAATATTATAAAAATAATAATAATATTAAATATATTAATATAACTTTAGCCTGGGTCCTAGAGTCAAACATAGCCGTTATGTGGTCCTAGGGTCAAAAATAGCCGTTTTGTAGCCGTTGGAGTCTCTTCTCAGTCTATTTAACTTGCTAAGTCAGATCTGTTTCTTCAACTTGTCCTGACGATGAACCACACTAGTTGGTTCGAAACGCGTCGACAAATGTCTTTTTCATGTGATTTACGCTGAAGCTCTTCTTATAAATATGACAGATCACAGAAGCCTCAATTCCACAATATCTCTATGTGATTTTCACTGAAGATTCTTCTCAAAATTGATATGGATCATAGAAGCCTAATTTCATTAAATGCTTATCTTATTGATAATGTGTTGTAATTTTTGTTATTATTGTCCCATCCTTGTGGACTATTCCATGGGATACTATACACATCTTTCCTTGTTTGTTGGTTGTAACGATTTTCACATATACTTCGGACTATTCCAATAGATGTTAGACAGAGCCTTATGGTTCATATGTGTCTTTTCTTGGGTGGTACTATTACCTCTCACTTAGTGGCTAAATTCTCTCCCCCCTTTGCAGTAGAAGAACCTTGACACAGTTGCAACTGCACACTCACTAGGCACACCTCCTTGCTTTTTGAAGATGCCATTACATCACTCTCCTCTATTGATAGTTAGAGCCAAGGAAAATATTCAATTATTTGGAAACTGAGCCTTTATATCAGATGGGACTCCTACACCAAATGGTGTGAGGTATGATTGGGACTTCATATCAGGGTGATCCCCTTGGTTGACGGATTTTTACCACCATCAACAAAATGGCACTAGAAGTAGGGCTAGGTGATAGGATGAGTTTATTTTACATCTCTTATTTAATATGACTCTTCAACAAATCATAATCCCAGGAGGCTTTTCTAAGGAACTTAATTGTACCATCCATGTGGAAGTTATTCATAACCTGTCTGAATTTTAGTTAGATGGTGAGGGTGAATCAACTTTTCGTGAAAATCTGTTTCAAGTTGTCCATCTTTATTTTTCTAACATAATATGTTAAAAATATTTCATGGCTAGATTACTCACCCTCACATTAGAAAATCATGTTAATTAATGGTGTCATACATTACCCATTGCTTCTATCCATTCATTTGACCAACTTGCCAAGTTGCTTCATAAATCCTTCAATAAGTATAACTAACGAGATGTTTGTGGAAAAGTCAATCTTTTAAGAATGAAGCTTGATGAATTGATTGAGGATTTTTCTGATCGATTCCTTCACCTTTGTTATGAAATTCTGAGAAAATGTCTGAACTGGGATTTCTTGAAACAAGAGTTTGAGCGCTTGGTTCTTGTCTCTTAATACGGTGAACCTGAACCTCCTAATTTTTCTACTTCCCCAACTCTTGCAAATCATGAGACACCTCAAATTTCAAAGGAGGAGCTTACATCCCCTTTCATACTTTTTCCTCCTCCCTTTCCAGCCCCGATGCGAGAGCCTCCTTGCGGTGGTTGTAAAACTAAGAAATTTGCAAATCAGATCTCCAATCCATCTTCCCATTCTTCTTCAACTTTTCATTATTCAGATTCAATGCAGGAAATTCCAGAATGCCTCATGAAGCCTACAATGAATACTCACTCCTCCATCCCACAAGATGATGTCACTATTCATAACTCTATTTTCAAAGCTAATCTGTATTTCTATTATCCTCTATCATCTACACATACTGAATCTTTGTACCATAACCAGCCTAATCAATCTGCACCATCAGTTGGTTCTTCACATTCTCTTGATTCTCAAGCTGCTAGCTCAAATTGTGAGTAGGTACAAAGAATTCAGATTAATACGGTAGAGAAGTAGGAAGGTGAAGACACTTTCAATCTTTCCTCTCTTTTTTCATAATATTCCATGCCAAGGTATTGTGTTTCCATTCTTGGATGATTTTCAATCTGCTAATATCGGTACAAAATACATTGCAATAAATTCTTTCAATCAACCCCCAACCTTAATAATCATTATAATGATGATGACTCTATTTTTGTATGTCGTGATGAATGCCCAAGAATTTCACATGATATTAAAGTTTCTCATGAAGAATTTAATTTAGAACTAGAATCTAGTATGGTCAAAGAAGATGTTCATATTAAAATTCCTCCTCACCTCACTACCACTTGTGTCCTACTCTTTGCAATGCAACTACTTGCAAGGGATATACTCGTTACTCATCATGTTCTTCATCTAGTTATGTATCCCCTCAATCAGCATAAGGTGGTGAGGCTATCCATGATGAAATTGAAAACAATCAAACCATAGAGAACCCTTCCCACTCCTCGACGTATCTTCTCTTGCACGAGGAAAACTCTTCAAATCATCTTGCTCATGATATCCCATCAATTCGTTTGTATTTTAATTTGTGATTAGAAGAATCTTCTGACTTAAGAAATTTGATTGTTGAGGTTAAAAAATCTGGTAAAATTTGTGACAGAGATAGCTACTATCTGATAAGTAGTGGTCTTGCTTAAACAAACAATAACAATTATCCTAAAACAATCCATTATCTATTCCAACCTTGAAAATGAAATTCTACATTCCTAGGATGTTCTGGGACTTGTGAGGGAGTCAAGACACTTGAAATTTCATTGACAATTATGTCAAGATCTCGCAACTTTGGTAAGCCCCCTGAACTAAGTCAGATGTGGTTTCTCTCACACAGTCCATATTTTTTCATGGTTTCATTCATTTTGAATCTCTTTCTCAAATATGTTTGGTATTTCAAATGTACTCTTTCAAACTCTCAATATTTTACTTCTAACGAGACTCAGTAATATTTTTTAGTTCATTTATCTCCATGAAAATCTCTTGCATTGAACTCAGGTTGGGAATGTGCATCTCTCATAGAGTCATGGAATTTTGACGTTGATCATTCCAAGGACTATCTTTGAATGAAGGAATCATACTTTTTGAAATTCTCGCTTAATGATCAACTCCTGGGTCTTATTGTAGATTTTATTATACAAATATGTCCTCTCATTGCACCAAAAATCCTCTTCAATTGTAATGAATGCACAAGATGTAACATGAATCAAGTGCTTATCTATTCACCATATCACAACTACTCTCATGTATTTGTGGTGCTAACATCCTTTCTAAACTCTTTTGATGACTATGATGCTTTTACAACTTGTCAATAGTTGCAGGAAAATAGTTTGTCATATTTGGCTTGCAAGGAAGTTGGTTCGATTATTCAGAGCATTTGCGAGACTATTCAAATTGATTTTTCTTTGTTTATTTAAAACTGAGAATTAGATGCTTTAATTAGCTCATCTAATCAATTTTCTTTCTTTCAGGATTTTTATTCAGTTTATCATTTTCCCATCAGCACATCCAATGAAATTCCTTTCGCACCCCTTGATCTTCATTGTTCAACATCTCTCGATTCAGAATTTTGTCAAGTAGGTGAGGCACTTCAGCTTTCACTAATGGTTATGAAAAGTCCTCATTGTCTTTACATGACTTCTCAATCTGATCAGATCTATTTTTCCTTACAATATTCCCATCATAATCCCACTCCTCTAATTGTAAATTCACCTTTTCCAAGATTATTTGGTTTTCAAGAGGGCCATCATGAATTTTCGATCCAACCATTGAATGGCTGAAACAATCTTACCTGGAAAGATCTATAGCAAACAAAAAGGTTTCGATCTTTCCTTGCACTTTCTAAGGAGCATGGTGTAGATGGATACACATCTGCAAGAAGATTCTGAGGTTTATTGAAAAATGTTATTGATTGAAAAGGTAAGCTTGTGAATTGGATGAAAGTAGTGGTTGTGAGATACCTTTTTGCCCACAGGAAAGACCTTCCTTTTCTTGTGCAAGTTTTTCAAGTTTTCATATATTTTGTTGCACATCACTTTTTATATGTCTCAACTATTCATATCTTTGTGTATGTAGGTCTGGAATGACTATGGCGGCTTCACTGGAAATTTCATTATATGTGACCCTGACCTTCTAGATTTTGGGTTAAGAGTAGGATTAGCTACATCCCACTTTTCCCTTTATTGCACTCATTCTACACTCATTCCCTGTGGTCTATCCTCGTTTCCTTATTATGATTTTGCATCATGTGCACCTTAGCCATTATATTCTCTTTTCTCTTGGTTATGTTTCCCTGTTGTGTGTTTTAATTATTTTTGTCTTTTTTTTCTTTATTCTTGAGTTTTTCCTTTTGTTTTCATCATGCAAATAAGTGTTGTGCCTGGACCCATTTCTACTTCTTAGTATGTGTGAGGCTGAAGTCTAAAGAGTCTTGTGACACTGCAACATTTGGTTGAGCCTCCATCAAGTTTCCTTTGTGTTAGCTTTGTCTTTTGGTCGATGAAGTTCCCTCTGAAAATACGATCTTTTCGTCAGAAGAATTTTTTCCAACCATGAAATTTTTCCTATTCATGGAATGTTGCACCTAAAGCTGGTTCTTCTATTATATTTTCATGCTTATCCAACTAGTAGAGAAGGAGAAAGGGAAAAATCTAAACGAGAAAACCTAAATCATTGGTCACTATATACTTATCTGAAGGAAAAAACCTCTTATTCTCTCAATAAGTTGGAATCCATCTTCCTCTTGAAAACAAATAAGTGCTAATACACAGTTCTCTTTAAATAAATAAATGAAGTTGAAAGAAGAGAAACTCTTCTTGCGCAGAGAGGTGAAGAGAGTAACTTCGTCGGGGTAGTGTCTAGTCCTCTTGGTAGCAGAGAAATGTTTATGCTCCTACATGACTACATTGGGGTAGTGTGTAGGCCCACTGGAAGTGGAGCAACACCAGAGATCAAAACATATACTCTGAAAATCTTCAGCTGATGAGTTACACTACCTTTCCCAACTCGAAACATTGTGATATTGCCAAACCATATGTTGTGTTTAACTAATAAGGTAGAGATGGGACCATGGCTAGTCATGGGGTAAGTGGAAAATGCCAAAGTGGTCACAGAATGAATAAATACTCCCTGAAGAACCAAGGACATGTACGAAATAGATAACTGAAATAGAAAAGCTTGATTCTACCAGTGTGTCAGCAAGTGTTGTAGCGGCTGCAACACCTTCCAAAATTTTGGCCTACATTCAAATTTTGTATCATAATTTGGGTATTTTAATTGGTCATTCCTTAGTCACTTTCTGGTAAGTTTATGATTTCAATCTCCCTTCTCGAATCTCAAGTGTTGTCCACACTTTTATAGTTATATCATAATTGTCGCCTTCAGACATCAAAATTATTTCTTATCATGCAAAGGGGAGTTGTGGTTCTCTTCCAAATGAAATATTTGTGAAAATTAGTTGTTCTCATCACCTAGACATTTTTCAAACTAGTTTCAAATGTTTCACACACTATTACACAAGTGTCATCATTATCCTCGCAAAGTCTACCGTTGGAGCCACACTTTCGTAAGTTGCCACAAAGGTTGTTACAATAAGGTAAATATGTTTTCATATGTTTTGGTTGATCTATGTTGTATAACTAAGGGTCCAAGTATGTGGTCACAGTTAAGTTCTATCACTTCTCACACCAGTTCCACTGATTCCACACTTAGCCAACTTCTGGAGGATTCTTAGCAACTTAGCCTCATCCAGCCTTCCCAAACTGTCCACTTCGCATCTTCTACCTTCAATATTTTCCTTTATCTGTTGGAAATGTGTAATGCGTAGAAATGCCAACATCCCTTTGCCTCCAAAAATACGCAGATGATTCCTCTAGTGTCCTTCCCTCACCTAGAGCTCAATGCCTCTAGAAACTACGTTGTCCCTCAAGCCTCTCAGCATCCCAATCCCCCTTGCCTCCTGAAACTACACAGTTTGTCCTGCCAGGGCCCCATCCCGTAGCAACCACTCCCTGATTGAACTGTGCAATGTTTTCCCTTAGTGGGCACTGCATAAATGTTTCCCTCATTGGGCGTTGTATAGATATTTGCCTCAATCTAGCTTGGGTTGCACACTGTGTAGTCTCAATGATCAACATTGATCCTTGGCTGATTGAAATATGTAATTTCATAGTCACTGGGTCTTTTCCCTAACATGTCACTCACTCCTATCCCAGTTCATGAACCCAAGTTCTCTATCTTAGGCTAGGATTTTTAAGAATAATGTTGTCTAGTCATGAATGAGCTACAGATGTAGGTACTCTCTTACACTATGGAATGATGATGAAGAAGGAGGACATGCGACATGACATTTAAGGAGTTGAGCAGAAAATATAATCATCGGATAATAACACCAAGGAACCCTGGGGTATGATAGAATATTAGAGATCAAGACCGAATGAAGGCTCCATCTGATTCACAACCCTTTCGATCATAGATATGAAAAAAAGCACATATTTCATAAAGTTGAAATACACCTCTTAGTGTAATATGAAGGACATCTTATCATTTTCATATCATTATGTCTTAAATGACAGATATGGTCGCAAGCACTGAAATTCAGTCCATGTGTTTTCACTAAGTGTTTCACTCCCTTTCACAAGATAGGCAAGATGTCATCTTTTTGAAGGTTTCCTATCGCACTTTATGCATAAGCTCATTCTGGTGGTTTCAAGGGATCGTGTTTTTGTTTATGAGTTTTCCTAACACTGTAAAGACACGTCACACTCATTCAAAAAGTTTTGAATGATGTCACACAAGTGTCATCACGGTCATCATAAATTCTACCTTAGGTGTCGCACTTGTCATAATTGGTCATGAAGTAGGAACACACAACTGAAAGTGTTGTTCATGTGTCATATGTGATCAATTTTATTGAGTCATCAAGTTTTCTAAGTGTTAGGAAATAGTTGAATCTTCATCACTTCACTTGTTAGTCTTAGTCATCCAAAACTTAACCTTTTCCGAAGCATCTTCCCGACCCCTCAAATTGGCTTCACCCAACCTACCTGGATTTTTCATTGCACAGTTCCAATCAACAGGATGTGAACTAAATCCTTGGATCTGCACAATGTGTAGTTCCTGTCCCCCATGACTGCTTCACTACACAATTCCTGGGCCTGTGACATAGCCTTCCCTTTGAGAATTATGCAATCTTTTCAGTCAGCCGTCTATCCCAAAACTGGATAGGAGTTAATCATACTTCCTCTCTAGAACTGTATAGACATCTTCAACAATGGCTCCTCATTCAATCAAACTCACTCATCTTCAAAATTGTGTAGAAGATAGCCTCTCATCCTAGCTTGGACTGAGCATTGTGCATTCGAGGCCTCAAGCCTCATGGTTGTTGGGACTATGCAATGTGCAGACACTAAGCCTCCCTCTCTGACCTTTAACTCAATTCCAGCTCAGTATTTCAAGTTGAGTGCACCATCTTCGGCTAGCAGGTTTTTGGGTTGATGTCATCTCATCACGAGTGAATTGTAGGTACAAGGAATTAGTGGGATGATAAATAAGGAGATGAAGGATGAAGACACTGAAATGACATTCTTGTAGTTGAGAATGCAAGTTGATCCCTCAAGGAAAAGAAGAAGCACACCGACTCCCAGAACATAAGACTTGAGATCATTGAATATTCCTATCACCAAGCCATGAGGAGGTGGAGGAATAGAGTATTCTCAAGAAGACATGATTAACAATAACAAAAATGGCTTTACATTGCCATATCCCTCAAAGAATTCATATCAATAGTGCCATGTCATCTCTTGGCATGAGCTTTCATATGCCACATCATCATTGGGGACCATGTATATTATATTGAAATGTATTGTAAAGTGCAAGTCCAAAGGACACACATGAACATGGAGAGTCATGTAAGTTGAAAAAGTCATAGGAAGGTGAAAATTCACGAGGGTAGTCAAATATTCACAAAGGGGACGCATCACCCCTTAGGTATATATACCCCCTCATTGTATAAGCAAAGGACTTTTCACCTTGGCTCCTCCCACAAGGAATTAGAGAGAGATCAACTATTTCATTGATGAGAAAGGAGTGGCTCCAATGTCCTAGTATTGGGGCTAGTGATGTACATTTTAAACATGTGTCTAGCAACTTTTTGTTAATAACAAAAGCCTTTAAGGATAACACATTATTCATGCATGGAGTATGAATGTTTCTAAGGATATTGTGTGGATTTTTGTATTTAATGTTTTATTCTCACATGTACTAAGATAGTTGAACTATTTTAGTTATTTTAGGGCTTACCTTATTGAGAATGTGTTGTAAGCGTTGTTATTTCTATCCCATCCTTATGGACTATTCCATGGGAAACTATACAAATTTTTCCTTTTTTATTGGTTGTAATGACTGTGGCATCCAGTGTGGACTATTTCACTAGGTGTTAGATAGAGTCTTTTGGTTTATGTGTGTCTCTTTCTGGATGGTACTCTTACCTCTCACTTAGAGGCTCACTCCCCCCCCCCCCTTTTCCTTTAAGGTAGAAGAATCTTGACACAGTTGCAACTGCACACTCACCAAGCACACCTCCCTTTCTTTTGGAAGACACCATTACATCACTCTCTTGTGTTGAAAGGTAGAGCCAAGGAAAATAGTTAAGGATTTGGAAACTGAGCCTTTATACTAGATGTGACTCCTACACCAAATGGTTTGGGGTATGACTGGGACATCATGTTAGGGAGATCCCCTTGGTTAACGAATTTCTATCACCGTCAACATAAACCATAAGAAGATTATTCAATATATAGTCATTTCAAATCCAATAGATATGATCCATTATCATAGTTGGTGCACACTTATTTCAAATTAAACAATTCATCAATAACCCATATCATGCAAACTTAGCACTTTTATCTCCATCTCCTTATATAGCTTAGGCCTTAGCCGATAACTTAGGCCAATTCCGTAGTTATTTTGATGGTATTATTTAAAGGAATCAAATATTTGTTTTCAAACTCATTACTATGGACCAATTCCGTGGTTAAGACCCCTGGTATTTAGAATACCATGGCGTGAAAATTGTACACTACATTTCTTCATCAAACCTGCGTATGTATGCATCTTTTTTCCCCATAACTCATATATAATTCCTCAAACTCCATCTTTATCATTCCTCTATCTCTCAACTGATATTCCTTTGTCCCATTTGTACTGGCCTAGATACTCATCCTTCTACCATCAAGTTGACATCTTTACTAAATAGGTTTCCATCAACGACAACACATCAACACATTTGTCATAGTGCCAACAATCTACCCCTTTGGGCTTAATGTCAACCACTTTGGTCTTTGGTCACCATGACCTATAGATATCTATAAACACACCAATTTTCTTTCCCAAGTCACAAAGCATTCCCTAAAAACCAAAGTTTCTTACCATTATTTATCAAACTTTGTTAGTAAACCATCCTTAAAAAATATACCATATGCAACATATCATGTACATGTGAGAACCAACCACTATTAGCATCATCATTCATAACTATACCATATGCATCATCAAAAGGATCTTCTATCATCATAAATCTGATCAATAGCATCATGACAACTATGTGGCTCAAGCAATATACGAGTATCATCCATGGTTTCATCATGGGAAACCCATGACCACAACATAGCATGATACAACATATAGTCAGCATTCAAAAACTTTAGCAACAAGAGTATGTTTAGCAACATCATTAATATAAGAATCATTGTGTAACAAGAAATTCTCAGGCAACCATAATGCCAACAATGCACTATTAGAAGCATAGAAAATACCCACCTGAACCTGTGCTAATTGTTCACTGTCAGGTTTGATAAAATCAACTCATCCATCAGTAAGGTCATCAGTTAGTAAATCCATGTCATATTGCGATAAATCGTAAACTATTATAAGCTAATACCATTTCTAGGTAGCATACGCATACTCTAACCATCAACATTAGAAAAATAAGGCCAAATAATAACTGTATGAAGTATATGAGAGCCTTTCCTTGAGTCTTTCCTACTATTTCTTCATCATAGAAAAACATACGTTATTTTCTGTATCAGAACTCACGTATATACGCAATTTTACTTCATAATACTGCGTATAGAAAGTAAAGCACTGAAATTTCATAATTACAACTCCTTGTGAGCCTGTACTATCTATACATGTTCATTGTTACTACATCATATTCATTGTCAGTAATGTAAGGAACATGAATATCAAAAAAACAATGGGAGTCATCATCAGGACAACATATGTATTACTGCCCCTAATATTACACATCACTCATCCTAAGGACCTGATATTCATCTTCTGCTATTATGAGGTCATGTAACTCAAATCACTTTTGTAGTCACTATGAGAAGTAAGATTTAAGAACCAATGGACTTCAATAGGGTCAAACTTCCCTGTGCTTCTAACTAAGGTTCCTTCTTCCTCCAAATCTACTTCCAATTTTTAATTATGTGTCGGAACTTATCCCACCTCCTAGTTATATTATGCATACTTGACTTTAAATTAATAGACTTATGGAAAAATAAGTTACAAGAGAAAGAATATCCATAAAACCATCATTTGTGCATAGGAACAAATATTGTCCTTGATCTAAGAGATGTGTGACTTGATTAAGATTTCCCTTGAACAACACTATACTAGTTTTTTTCATCACATTATGTATGATCATACCCAATTCACGTCTTGATCAAAGGAGAGTATTGTTCATTAATGAACTTATCTATAGACTCATATGCCTTTTCCCATTTTTTATCTTCTCATAATATTCCTTTAGGGTCATCATTTCAGATTCTAATGTTTCACAATTCTTTTCCTTTAGTTGAAAACAATGTAAACTTTGAAACGAGAACTGATATTGTTACCTATTTTGTAGAGATACCAAAAAAGTGACCCGATTTTGAAAAGGGGTGATGCAGAACACACATGTTTTTTTAGAGAATATTTTTTGGCACTTTAAATTTTTTTATGTACATTGCGTTTTAGAATGGTAGTGATTTTCATGTTGATTTTAAAAAGTGGTAATTTTGCATCACGCAGTTTTTTTAAAAGACATATTTTTTGACTTTAAATTTTCTAATGTATGAAATGTAAATAATTATTTTCTAAATTTAATAATTTTCGATTTGGTCTTCTTCATTTTTTTTTTTTTTTTTGTAGTGAGGTTTTTATTGTTTGCATATTTAAAAAAAAATGTCGATAATTTTGAATTTGCGAAAATTCTAACATAATTAAATAGATTGTTAATTAATTTTCAATCCACATGAATAAATGTCTCTAAAAAATCATATTTTTTAACAATTCACATAAAAATAAGCATTTTTAACATAATATAACTAAAAAAACTACGTTTTTTGATAATTTTTTGTAATTTTTTTGCTAGAAATGACATGTCAAAATCACAATTTCTATAGGAAAAATTTTACTAAAAATGGTTAAATAATAGTTTTTTTTTTATGAATTTCATGTCAAAAAATAATAATAATCACTGTTTTTTTTAAATAATGATTAACATAAACATTAATGCGAAAATCACATAATACAAATATTGAATGCGTAACAACCTTAATTGAGTGCTTATTCTTCTCATAAAATGTTAAAGTCAAATCATTACAAGTATTACTAATTAATAGTTACAAAAAATGAGCTTGATTTCCAATGATAACTTAAATTTAATCAACAATGTCACGTAATCCAAACTCTTCGTCCTCTAGAGTTTCATCATTGTCTTCTTCCACAATATGTTTTGCTTTATTTTTCTCATTTTCCTATTCTAATGGATCTTTGATGTCTATGAATCTCCCAATGTATGTCTTTCCAATCATTCCATGTAATGGTGGTTGGGGTTCCTTTGCCTTTTTTTCCACAGATGATTCACTAAAATCCCCTTTCTTCAACCCAATTTCTTGCATTTCATCTAGAAGAAATTGAAGAGCATTAATTCTTTGTTCAATAAAATTGCACTGTATTGGATCGTTTTCAATGGTAATGTAATTTATTCCTTTTTGAAGGTAGCATGCTACTGTTGTACCTAATTATCAAGCACAAAAGAAATAATGATGTAAATTAGTACAATGACATATAAATTAAGAAATAACATATTGAAATTCAATTCCATATAATAAAACTTACCTGAGCTAGAAAATAAATCCAGAACCCAATCTCCATCATTTGAACATATGTCTATAAGATAGTTAGTTAATAACTATGGTTTTTGATAAATATTAACTATCTCTCATTTTTCTTCTTTGTCTTCCTATGTTAGTTTTCTTACAACAGCATCATAAGTCATTATTTGGCTATGACTCTTTCCATCTACCCGATTAAAAATCATAGACATATAGCTATCATCTTTTGCCCAAATATCAATATGGATGAACTCACAATCATTTATAAATAGTTGATCTTCATAGTTAAGAAGACTTGACATTTGCCAATAACATGAAATAGTAAAAGTTCAAATAGATTGTACATAAATGAATTTTTTAACATTAATCAAATATACGTTTTAAACATCTTACCATGTAAGCAGCATCCTTGAATTTGTTTTCCCCTTGAAGCTTGACAATAAATTGTGTGTCTGAATGAAATGTCACAAATCTCCATAATGGTGATGACATGAATTGTAGAAATCCCGCAACCACTTTACTAAGAGCTTCATAAGTAGAAGGGTCACTATCATAGTCAACATTTGGAATATTGAAACCATGGAGAATATCTACAATAACTAGGGCATAATCCCTTTTAGGTATGAGTTTAGCAGTGTTTTCACAGTCACCTTGTATTACTTGATATTGAATAGTGTTGAGCCCATTCCAAATGAAATGAGTAAGAGTTGGATCAAGTTCAACATTCTTAAGAAGTTGCTTCTTCAGTGTTCCGATCTTAATTTTTTCAATAAAGGTTCTAAGACTATCTGGTGCTCCATTTGCATCCTTCTTCATCTTTTATAAAATAAACAAATATATGTGTAAGTTATAAATTAAAAATAGTATACATATGAATATAAATGAATGTATAAATCAACATACCTTTTTAAATACAAAATAAAAAAAATTGTAATGTTGATGTAGAACTTGAATCTGAATAGTTGCATACAACATTATCCCAACTATCTTCATTCAACAATTTAACCATTTTCTTTTGAATTTTCATGTAAACTTGGTGACTACATAGATAAAGTAAAAAAAGTTAGTATAATGATATGTATAACAAATACTACCAAGAACCCCCGATTGGGGTGATGAAAGGGGAGCGTACGAGCAGGAGGACAATGTAGGGGAGAGGATGGCTAGGATTGCCACCTACTGCCCTCAATCTAGATCAATCAGATTTGGTGGCTTCCTGCATGACTGTGGGAATTTCGAGGAAGCGACATGGCAGGAGTGTGGGTGGAGAGATAGGAAAAAATGGTGGCAGTAGTGGGATGGGACATAGGGTAGATGGGAAGGGATACATGAGGGTCGCAAGGGTAGGAAGACAGCCCAGTTTGCAGCAAAGGAAGGAGGGGAACAAGGCAGCGTGGGCAAAGGGATCTTCTGCGGTCGATCTCAATTCTGGGTATGTTTCCTTTGGCTTACCTCTTGCAATTCACTCTGTCATGCATAGTATGTTGGAGGAGGGGGGAAAGCTGGGACTCGCAGGGGAGGGGCTGTGTCTGAGCACGTCTAAGGATTACATTGAGAGGCAGCATGAGGAATAGAGCATAGGCATGGCGGGGGAATACATTAGCAGGGCAAAGGGTCAGCCCGAGAAAACTAAGGTTGAAATCCATGTGAAGGATAGGATGGGAGAGGGCTTTACCACCAACCTTAGTCCACGGGGGGAGCGACCACAAATTCTCCAAAGTGACGGGGGTGGCTGGTGCAGGGAAGGAATGCTAAGTGATAAGGACATGCTGTCTTATGGGAAGATAGAAGTTCCTAGAAAGCTCACATTTGTTGTTGATAATTGTAAGTAGGAGTCAATAAAGGGAAAGATGGCATGCCTGGGTAGAGGCCACGGTCGTGGGGGAAGAAGGTGCCAAAGCCAAATGTGTAGTGGTGATCCTACAACTTTGACACCAGCTGATCTGAGAAGAGGAAGGAAATCTATCAGGACGATTGTCCATGAAGCCGCTCGTGCATACACAGAAAGGACAGACAATGACATTTGTCAACTTATACAGGAGATGGAGGATAGCATCATGGAAGAAGATTATGAGCCATAGATGGAAGAATGGTGGGATATTGTCCCCAACCTAGGACACACCAAAGGTAGGATGACGCTATACATACAAGCCCTACACGTGTACTGGGTTATGAAGCACTTACTGGCCAGAGCCCTGGAGCAGGTGGCAGGGGAGATGATAGAAATAGCTCAAGGTATTCCCAATATCAAAAAGGACATGAAAAATCTACAAATTATCTTTATTATGCAAGATAGTAAGCTGGATGAGATCGAGCAACATTTCATGAAGCTGTCTCCAGCGCCTAGCGACTTTGCTGCCACACCAGATACTATGGAACCTGACAAAGATGATTGAAAGGAATATTTTTTTTAGTTTCTAGTTTTGAACATTTAGCGGATAGAATTTTTTTTTCCAATGTTTTATGTTAGTTCGGAACCTAAACAGTGTTTCTAAATGTGAATTTTATCTAGCTTGGATTGAAAGATTGGTTAAATTTTGTTTCTGGATGGCTTATAACAAACTCAGGTTGCCAACAGACTTGGTTTTCCATATGGGCAAGTTGAGGCCACCAAATTCTTGTACATGGAACAACTTGTTTTATAAATAGAAAAGGAAGGAACTACCATAGCTTACAAAAAAAAAAAATTACTACCAAGAACAATATGTTATACTTAAAAAAAAATAATAATCTAGAAATAAATAAAAATAATTCAACAAACTTACTTTTGAAATTCCTTGGACATTTCCTCCAATGATAATTCCCCTAACCTCACACGAGATAATATTGCTTTGACAATTTTTTCATCATTCACTCCTTGCAATGCTCTCCAAAGTGCGATAGGCATATCTTTTGAAAGTTTCTTCATTTCAGGATTTGATTTACTGTTGCTACATATCAATGGTTTAGACCTTTTGACCTTCTTATTTTTAATGCCAATGTTCTCCCACATGCTAAAAATCTCATTAATCAACTCCCATATCTCTCCAGTTCTAAATTCCAACTGGAAAATGTTATCAACACCTTTGAATAAATCACTAACGTTGCCACCTTTTCTGCCTTTTAAATCGATTTTCTTCTCAATTTGATGACCTATTTCAATACAACATTCCTTTCGGAAATCTAAAATAACATTTATCCTATCCCCACCACATTTTTCTTCAAATTCACTATGAATAATTCTAACCCTTTGGATGAAAGTCATAGACATCTTATATTCATCATCTGAATTATGATCTTGTGGCACTAATTTTGCTTATGTATCTGATAAACCAGCATAAATGATACATTTAATTGTTTCAAAATATGGGTTGTTGGGATATTCCTCCATCAATTTTCTTTGAGCTTCTACAGAATGGTTCCACTCGAGCACATAATAATTGTATTCAAAACATTTTGACTTATCAAATGATTCTTTGTTGGGAACTTGAACTGGACTAACGAGAAGTACATAATTAACTACATGAGCATATGGATTGTACCTCATCAATGCCTTCAATTTATGAACATGCAAATGGTGTGGCCTTCTGATTTGATATTTACATTATCCTTCACTTGCCTTCTAGATTTGTTTAACATTAAACTGAAATGTACAACCACCCTCAATTAAGTTTCTCTTTGTCAAGTTATGTCGAATAGCATTTTGTTTTGTTTTGATAATGCCATCCTCTAAATTAGCTCCTGGTGTAATGATTTCTCTTCTTTCTTTTGAAGTTTCACTAGGTTCTTGGATGTTGGTAATGACTACTTCAAAATGTTCAACTTTACTTTTCTTCCTCGTAACATTCTGATCACTAACTCGAACATATTTATTATTGGGCATTGTTACTTTTGGTATTTTATGGATCTTCTCAGCTCCAATGTCATCCTCAGTAACGACAACATATTCTTCACTGTGAGTTTCAACTTCCTCGTCTTAAAAATTAACTGGTCTACCTTTGCTAGATTTATCCACTAGAGACTTTTTTTCTGATCTCTTCGATGTAGTTTTGTAGCATCATGAATTACTACACTTTGCTTGTTTACCATATCTTCTTCTGACACTGAGTAGAAAATACTAACAAATTTCATAATATCATGCTCTATGAAATGAATGCCTCCCAACCTAATTGAACAACTTTCAACAAAATTCTGCCAAACAAAGTATCATATGTCAATAGAAACAAAGTTATAAAAATATAGTGAGACAGTTACAAGAACGCAAAACACAAATATAAATAACAATTCTTACGATATTTTGTGTCATCTCATTTACGATTTGTTTACACAACTTTGTAGATACCTCTTTCACATCATAGAATAAATATGATAACTGGTATTTAATCCTTTCATGTGACTTGGGTGGTTTTGTAAATATGGAAACAACTTCATTGTCCAGTACTGAACACATGTCTATGACCTTTCCCATCACCTCATAAATTCCATTATCATTAGGTGTATCAACATATAGATATATCTCCACATTTTGGCTTTCTCTTTCCTTCACATACAAGACATTTGATGGAAGTTTCACTTCTTTTGATTTCTTCTAGTATGAAATCATCTTCTTATCATTTGAGGCACTTGAAAGATTTGTAGCCACCAGCTCAGGTGGGGTTTGTCCACCAATTTTTTTTGAAGATCCACCTTTAAGAGTCTTTGGTCCAAAAATATTCACATAAATGTTCTTTGATACCATTTTCCTGTAAAAAAGACACATATACATCAGTAAATCACAAAAAAATAATAACTTAAATTAACAACAAAAAAGATAAATGATAATTAAATTTATAAACCATCACAATTTTAAAAAATAAAAAATAAGAAATTTGAAAAATACATCGCCCTCACGCCGTGACTTGAAAATTGGCCGACCAACCGAGTCGGTCATTTGGTTTGGCCCCCCTATCCCACCCTGGCAGCCCAACAACTGCCTCCCCTCTTCAACCCTAGCCCCACCCCAAATCGGTAGCCCAACGGCCCACGAGGGTGGCAAGGAGATTCCAGGAATCAACCGCCACCCCCAAGGGTCGTTGGGCCGTCGGGATGGGACAGGGTTCTATGGACAGCATCCATCACAACCTGGTGACCCAATGTCACGCGGGGGTGGCGGGGCGATTCCCGGAATCTCCAAGCCACCCCCCGTAACGTTGGGCTATCGGGATGGGGTAGAGGGCTACATAAAACTCCATCGCACCCCAGCAACCCAACGACCCACGGGGGTGGTTGGGTGATTCTCGGAATCACCCCGCCACCCCCGCAGGCCGTTGGGCCGCCACTGTGGGGCATAGGTTATCTGCAACCCCCGCCCCACCTCAGCGGCCCAACAGCCCGCTGGGGTGGTGGGGCGATTCCTGATGGGCCATCCGGGTGGGGTCGGGGGTTATGGATAACTTCTGTTCCACCCCGGTGGCCCAATGCCCATGAGGGTGGCGGGGTGATTTTCAAAATCAGCCCACCACCCCCTGCGGGCCATTAGGCCACTGAGGTGGGGCAGGGTGTCGAGTAGCCAACCGAACCGCCCCTAACCTACGGGCCCGTTTGGCCACCATGAGCATTACCGGGCCCACCATGCCCACTGCAGACGTAATGGGTAAATTTGGCTCACAAAAATTTTCAATTTAAAAAAAAATAAATAAACTTCACTAAACTTATTTAATTTTAAAATTTGCAAAGCAGAAAAATTAACCAACCTTTCAAACTCGAGAATCCTCCATTGAATATGTTGTTTATAGCAATGTAGCTACTCCACAAATTCACTCCAAGCCTTTTAACAAACCTCAGAGAATCTTGATGTGATGTGAGTAATAGTGACAATGAAATTTATTATATAGGTGAAATTACGAAAATGTTTTACTATACAGTTAATGTGGGATTACTTTGTTTTAAAAAAAAAATTAACATGTTAATTTTGTTATGGCGATATAGGAAACTATGATAAAGCGAATATTATGGAATTGTTTTACAGCACATTGAATGTGGGATTAATTTGTTTTAGAAGGTATTATAAAAATTAAAAAAAACATTCAATTGTCTAGTAAATATTATATAGTTTAGCTATTAAATTAATTTAGGTAAAATATTTAATTTAGAATTTAAAATTTAAAGATTTATTTCATAAAAAAAAATTAGTTAAAACATTTCAATAAACTATAGAATAAAATAACGAAGGGAAATACATGAAACGAAATATTTAGAGGGAACAAATTTGGCGAAAATTTTTGGAGGGAAATTTTCATTCTTTAAGCTATATAATATTATTAGGAGAGTCTGCATTTGTATCATTCAATCTCTTCTATTTGAAAGGGATGGATTCTTTTGATAGTGAAGTTTCTCTTTGTGAAGCATCAACATCTTCGTCGCGTAACAACTCTATTCATATTGATGAATATAACAGAAATTCTTCCACTATGAATACAAGGTCAATTATTCCACTTAGTCCTAATCCTAAGGACTATGAGAGCAGCACTGATGAAAGAGGGGATGAAGAATTTCAAATAAATAAAGAGTCATGGTTTCCACTTAGCTATAATCCTAACGATTATGAGAGCAATAGTGATGAAGAGCATGATGATGAATTTCAAAAGAGTGGAGTGTCACGATGTCCACTTAGTCCTAATCCTATAGACTATGAGAGTAGCGGTGATGAAAAGCATGATGACGAATTTCAAAAGAATGGAGTGTCACGGTGTCGACTTACTCCTAATCCTATGGACTATGAGGGTAGCAGTGATGAAGAGCATGATGACGAATTTCAAAAGAATGGATTGCCACGGTGTCCACATAGTCCTAACCCTAAGGACTATGAGAGCAGTAATGATGAAGAGTATGATGAAAAATTTCAAAAGAATGGAGTGTCACGGTGTCCTCTTAGTCCTAATCCTATGGACTATGTGAGAAGCAGTGATAAATACCGTGATGACGAATTTCAAAAGAATGGAGTGTCACGGTGTCGACTTTTTCCTAATCCTATGGACTATGAGAGCAGCAATGATGAAGAGCACGATGGAAAATTTCAAAAGAATGGAGTGTCATAGTGTCCTCTTAGTCCTAAACCTACGGACTATGAGAGCAACATTGATGAAGAATTTCAACTGAATAGAGTGTCAGAGTGTCCACTTAGTCCTAATCCTGTGGACTATGAAAGCAACAGTGATGAAGAACATGATGAATAATTTAAAAAGAATGAAGTGTCACTGTGTCCACTTAGTCCTAATCCTATGGACTATGATAGCAACAATGATGAAGAGCATGATGAAAAATTTCAAAAGAATGGAGTGTCATGGTGTCCTCTTAGTCCTAATCCAATGGACTATGGGAGTAGCGGTGATGAAGAGGATGATGATGAATTTCAAAAGAATGGACTGTCATGGTGTCCACTTAGTCCTAATCCTATGGACTATGAGAGTAGCAATGATGAAAAGCATGATGAAAAATTTCAAAAGAATGGAGTGTCACAATGTCCTCTTAGTCCTAATCCTATGGACTATGAGAGAAGTACCAATGAAGGGTAGGATGAAGCACTTATTCCTAATCCTAAGGACTATAAGAGTAGTAGTGAAAAAGGACAGGATGTAGCATTTTCAATAAGTAAACAGTCACATTTTCCACGGAGTGATAATTCTATGGACTATGAGAGCAGCACTGAGAATGCAGATGAGGAAGAATATCCAATAAACATCGAGTCAAATTTTCCATTTAGTCCCAATTCTAAGGACTGTGACAGTAGCTCTGAAGAAGGGTAAGATGAAGAATATCCTCCAAGTCAGTATTTGAAAAGCACAACTAATCATAGTTTGGATAACATTCCTCATAATGATGATGAAAATGCTTATACAAATTATGATCCAATGATGGAGATGTTGCCAAGAAATATTGTATCGAGTAGGAGAAGACCTTTTCATATCAATGCAAGATGTTCTAGTTATACAAGGGGTAGAGTAGATTATCTGATGAGAATAAGTTCTATCAATGCTCTCATTTCAAGTGAATGTTGTCAAAAAGATTGTTGAAACATATGGATTTCAAATTTGCATTAGAGAAAAGGAAGAGATATTTGTCAATGAATAAAAGCATGCCAAATTCATATTTAGTTGGCTGCATGCAATCTACATTTCCAAGTTATGATTATCATATTGGGTCTTTATTGTTCTGTCGAAAGGCTTTCAAAATTTTTCATTCTATGGGTAATTTTTGTCTCTCAAGAATCCAAGAAAAATTGGAAAAGGATCCCACATTTTATTCAGAAGTACGTCATAAATGACAGTTTGGGCCATTATCAAATACTTCAATGTCAAGGATGAAAGATTTATTTTCAAAGCATGGAGAGTGTATGCCAAATAGAGAGACAATACATATTCTAGATAATTTTTCAAGATAATAAATCTACAACTTATACAAAGAATATGCAAAAGGTGCTGACGGATATGGTTGGTTTATTACGTATCAGTATTTTGTGAAGGTATGGAAGAAAGAATTCAACAATTTTTGTATTCCGAAGAAGACAAAGATGGGGATTTTCAGTACATGTGCTTCTCTTAAATCAAAAAGTGACAAATGTGAAGGGTCAGAAAGAGGTAAGCATTCATAACTTTAACTTTTAAAATTGTATAGTCATCAACTCTCAAAACATATTTCTTAATGGATTTCTTTTATGTTATTTAGATTCAATTGTCAAAGAACTTCAAGAGCATCACAAACAACAAACGAGTGAAAGGAAAAAGTTGTACAAGCATCAAAATAAGTGCAATGATAATCTGAATAAATATTTGGGCTTGATATTGATGGTATTGACCAGAAGAAAACACTTTTACCACATTTTTATTGCACACCCAAAAATTTACAGGAGGAAAATTTTTTTCAGTATCACTTGGTCAGTTGTATGGTCTTCAATGGGAAAATGTTGCTAAGGGTGTACTTCATAGCTCCAAATATTAATAATGATGCAAATCTAACAATAACCATAATTCATGATGTGTTTTCTCATTGGTTTCGTAATCTTCCTGAAGTTTTGTATCTGTAGTTGGACAACACTTGTCGTGAAAACAAAAATCAGGTTGTTTTTGGATATCTAAACATGCTTGTTGAATTGAGAATTTTTGGAAGGTAAATGTTGGCTTCCTTATTTTTGGGCACACTCATGAACATATTGATCAGATGTTCAGTCATTTTTCAGTCACATTGAGGAGGAAGGAAGTTGGGAGCTTGCCATCATTAATTGAATGTATTAAGAAATGATACAGCTAGAGCCTACTTTTGATGTGTTGGAAGAAACTATTGATGTGCAAAGGTTTATTTTGGGATCACATGGTGAGGAGAAACACATTGGACAACTTAATGACATTAGCTTCCAACATCAATTTCGTATCAAAAAAATTGATGGGAAAACACTGATATGGGGCAAGAAGTATTCAACTACTGCAGAATGGACACCGTCATAAGATTTGGAATTTTTGAAGTTCATTCCAGATCCTCCAATATTTTCATCAAAAATATTGTTATTACAATCGGTTGATGAAGTTCATAATGCACGAAGACAGAATAGAGATATAAATTATTTTGATTGCCTAGAAGAAATTAAAAAATGTATTAGATATACATATGAGTACTTTGACATTGCTGATTCAATTTGGTGGGAGTCATTTTTCAATAATCAAAGTGATATCATTTCAACAACAAAAAATGAAGATATACCTTTGAAAAATCCATTTATTTGGCCACAAAATGTGTCAAATGAATAGGAGGAAATAAACATTGTTGAACAACAACAATCTCAAGGTATTATTAATTCTTAATAGGCAAAGGAAAGAGAGATGTACATTCGTTCCAGAAGACCTTGTGCACAACGTGAAACCATGGAAGACCTCTATAGGGGTTCAGTACAGGATATTAAGGAGGGTTGCATGATCGCAGTGCTAGTAGATGGAGATCCCAATGGCTATTCATTCTGGGTTATTAAGGTTATAAAGGTCTTTACAGAAAAAGAGGATGTTATAGGTGTTGAAGTACATTGGTATGCAACAAATACACACCCATTCAATGGTGTGTATAATCCACAAATGGTAGTTGACAAAAAAAATGGTGGAAAGAGAAGAATAAATGGTACAAATATAAATCACCACTACAGAAACCTTTTAAAATGGGAGGATGTTGACATACTTGTTTATGACTTCAATTTAACAAAGAGAGGAACTCTTCACTTCAAGACGATAGAGATTTTGAAAAGGTTGTTACCAGAAGAAACAATGTTGATATGGGAGTCTACTGAAACCAATCGTAGATCCAGAAGAATTTTGAAACCTAAAATGGTGGGCATGCATGTGGACTCAGATGGTGCACTAGTTGATGAAAGAGAAGAATATGGAACATCTTTGTCTGCATCCAGTCATTCATCTGAAGATGTGAATTCTGATGGTGTGCAAGAAAATATGAGTGATTTTGAATAATTGTCTAAGACCGTTTATAATTGATGTTTGCATCGTATCTTGAAATAAAAATTTTGATTTCCATATCGTGTTAACTCAGAAGTTATGAGTCATTTTTATGTTGTTGGACTATATGTATTAATTATTATGATTTTTATTGTTTAGAATATCTACAATGCAAAATTAAGTTAGAGATATAATTTATGTTTCATTCAATATACCAATAATGACATTGTGATTAATTTAGTCATGTAATTTGTTCATAATGTCATGTTTTTTTAATTTTATGATTGAAAAATTCTAATTTTTTTTGTATATTTAATGATATGGTTTAAAACAATTAGAATTTTAGCAATATTTAGTGTGATGTCATTATATGTTTAACAACACGGATGAAAACTAATAGAATTTTAATGTATTTCAGATCCCATTATTCTATGTTTATGGTCATTACTAAAACATGTTGAATTTATACTTAGGAAAGAAAAATGTTATTCTACCAAAAACATTAGTTTGTTTTTTTCCTCATAAACAGTTGTTTTTTTGCACATAAAAATTCGATTTTACTAGCATTTTTTAAAAATGTTGAAAACTGACCCTGAAAAAAAAAAACATCGTTCGAGTGTCAACACTTTTCGTTTTCAGGGTGTTTTTTGCATGAAAATTTTCTTTTCACTACCATTTTTAAAACATGTTCAAAATTGACCCTAAAAAAAAAACCATTGTTCCAGTATACACACTTTGTTTTTAGCATTGTTTTTGATGTTTTTTTAGTGTTTTTTCATAATGGCAGAAGTGTCCTCAGAAACGTAATTTTATTAATCAGAAAAAAATGATTACATAATTGATTTTGGAAGAGTTTACGCCTGAACATCCAAACACTCTTGCAATGAGCTATTTATAAACTCCATGTCCTAACTACCTTTAATTATGGATCACTTATTAAATAACAAGTGTCCATTTACAATAAATGCTATTCAAACCAACTAGCTAACAAATCTCCTAAAATAGAGCCTAAGATACGACACATTTGGAGATTCATATCTAGTTACAACAATATAATAATTCTAAATAATTAAACGTTCTAGAATAATAATATTAATTTAATATCTTAAATTAATCATTATTTTATTCTAATTTTATAACCTATGATAATATTGTATTTTTGGATCATCTAATATTCCCCCTATGATCCAAAGATACATTACAATAGATACCAAGTTCATCCCTGAACTTAGTAAATTTTATTCTGCCAAGCGGTTTCGTGAAAATGTCTGAGATCTGATCTTCGGAAGGACAATAAACTGGCTTGAGGACATCTTTGGCAATGAGAGATCTGATATGATGATACTTGGTGTCCACATGCTTTGTATTTGAATGAAAAACTAGGTTCTTGGCAAGTTTGATGGCTGACTGGCTGTCAATAAATAATGTTGTAGCTTCTGCCTGAGAAATTCCCAAGTCCTACAAAATTCTGCACAACCAAACAATTTCACATGTTGCTTCCCATGCTGAAATGTACACTGCTTTTGCTGAAGAACTGGCCACTGTAGCTTGTTTCTTACAACTCCAAGATACTGCTACTGACCCCATGTTCATTAAATAACCTAATGTTGATGCTCGATCATCAATACTCCCAACAAAGTCGGCATCGGAATATCCACCAAGTACAAAAATTTTAGTCTTTGTTGCTTGGATATATCGAAGAACTCTTTTGGCTACATTCCAGTGGTTGTCTCGTGGTTCTTGCATAAAACATGAAAGAATACTGACTGCATAAGATACATCAGGATGAGTATTTGTCAAATAAATCAAGTTGCCAATCAACTGTCTGTAAGTTGTACTGTCCACCTTTCCCCCCCCCTTCAAATTTTGAAAGTTTCAAGTTTTTCTCCATGGGGGTGAGAACGGGCTTGCAATCCTGCATGGCAAATTGCTGAAGAACCTCTGCTGCATACTTACTCTGAGAAATGAAAATATGATGTGGACATTGGAAGACTTTAACTCCAAGATAGTAGTGAAGTAATCCCAAATCTGTCATCTTAAAACCTGCATGTAACTCCTTTTTCACCTGTGCAATATGATCATCATGGTTTCCAGTAATGATCAAATCATCTACATACATAACAAGAATGACCAAATATTTTCCCTGTTGTCGCACATACAAACTATCATCAAATTCTCTTCGTTGAAAACCAACTTTCTTAAGGTATTCCTCCATCTTTGCATACCAAGCGTGGGGAGCTTGTTTTAATCCATATAAAGCCTTGATCAATTTGCAGACTTTATGTTCTTGTCCTTCAACTTCAAAACCTGATGGTTGGGTCATATACACTTCCTCCTATAAATTCCTGTTGAGAAAAGCACTTTCCACATCCATTTGATGAACTTTCCATCCTTTTTGAGCGGCCAATGCAAGTGTTAATCAGATGGTGTTCCATTTTGCTGTAGGAGCAAAAGTTTCCTCATAATAAATGCCTTCCTGCTGCGCAAAGCCGTTTGCGACAAGTTGTGCTTTATACTTTTCAAGTTCTCCCTTTTGATTATACTTAATTGTGTAAACTCATTTGCATCCTACGAGTTTAACATTTGCTGGACAATCAACAAGTTTCCAAGTGTTGTTATCAATTACTGCTTGATATTCTTCAACCATAGCCTGTTGCCATTCTTTATGTTTTACTGCTTCTTTGTATGTTGAAGGTTCAGTAAAATGATTTGCTATCAAGGCAAAATTGCCTTCACTTCTATGTGCCCTTCTGGTGCCTGTTTTATTCTCCTCATCAGGCTTTACATCTATCAAAAGTTGAACTGCCCATTTCGGTAGTTGGTGCTCACTTGTTTGTGCTTCTGTAAATTCTCCATCATTGTAAAGAGGATTAATATAAACTGATGTTCATCGTTCAGGTTAAGAATCTGGAGAATCACTATCAGAAGAACTGTTGCTGCTTGGAGATGCGGATGAACTACTAGAAGACCCAAATGATGTTGTTAATGTAGATGAACTGGATGACTCATCTTCAGAGGAAGGAAAATCAAGTTCATACCAATTTGGTGAAGTTGGCTGAATTTGCATTTTTCCATTTCTTTTACTTCCCTTAGTTTATAACTTGTTAAGAAGATTTTCAATTTCTTCAACACTTTTACTCTCAGTTTCATCAAAAATGACAACCCTGCTCACAGTGAATTTTCCATTGGTCAAAAGTCAATACCCTTTCTTCTCATCAGAATAGCCAATCATTGTGCATTTTAAACTTCTTGAGTCAAGCATAGTTTGTTTGTATTTCGGAACTAAGGCATAACATACGGATCCAAAAACTCTAAGATGTTTAACTCGAGGTTTGAAACCAAACCAAGCTTCATAAGGTGTGATTCCATCTAAAGAAGTGGTTGGAGATCTGTTCCTTAAGTAGACAGCTGTATGTATTGCTTCTTCCCAATATGTTGGACTTAACCTCTTGAAATTTAACATGGATCTCACCATTCCTAGTAAGGTGCAATTCATTCTTTCAACTACTCCATTTTGTTGTGGAGTGTAAACATTAGTAAGATGTCGTCTTATGCCATTTTCACTGCAATAAGTTTTGAATTCATTTGAAGCGAATTCTCCCCCATTATCTATCCTGAGAGTACCTATCTTTTCTTTGACTTCATTTTCAACAAGTTGGCGAAAAATTTTAGACTTCTCAAATGCTTATGACTTGTTCTTCAAGAAGTAAACCCAAGTCATTCTACTGAAATCATCAATGAATAGTAAGAAATATTTGCAACCACCAAATGAAGTTTGTAGTGGTCCACAAACATCACTGTGAACTACTTGTAGCCACATGTTTGCATGCCATGAACTTGTTGGAAAACTTTCTCGACTTTGTTTGCCATAAATGCAAGCTTCACATTTTGCATTTTCCCTTTTGAAAGTGGAAGTCCTTTAACCATTCCTTGTTTCTGCAATTGAGAAAGACTCTCAAAATTCAAATTTCCATATCATACATGCCATAGTCTTACAGGTGAAATACCTGTACTCACTGCCCCTGCAAAATCAGAATGCCTTGGAATAACTGTTCCTTTCATCCGTAACAGTTTTCCATCTTCATAACCTATCAAGACTGTTTTTAAGTTCTGTTTGACTGAATTAATTTTGACTAAAGCATCTTCCATAATCACCTGATGTCCACCTTGTTGAATCGTGACTAAAGAGAGCAAATTTTTCTTAAATGTCGGTACATACCATACATTGGAAATCATTTTTTCTCCAATGCCAGGGAGAAAAACTTTAACTGCTCCTTTTCCATAAGGAGTATGTTTTGTATCATCAACAAGAAAAATGGAATTAAGTTGGCAATCTTGAAAATTCCAGAAAAAATCATGTCGACAAGTCATGTGTTGAGTTGCCCCTAAATCTAAGATCCAGGCATCTTCATAGTCACTTCTAAGATGGGACGAAAGTTGTGATGCTAGCGAGGAAGTAAAAACATATTCTGAGTTATCATCATCTTGATCATTTGCAAATTGCGCTGAATGCTGCTGAAACTTGGAAATTTTATTAAGTGAAGTTCGACAATCTTCAGCATAATGGCCAACTTTGTTACATCTTTGACACACAATTTGACTTAAGTCTCTTCCTTTTCCTGAAGATTGTCCTCTGCCTCTGCTTTGACTTCTATGTTGAGATTGTCATCTACCTTCATTATTATTTCCTTGTCCTTGAAAATTGCCTCTTCCTTGGTTGTTTCCTCTACCTTGAAAATTATTCCTTCCTGAACTGTTGCCTTTGTTAAAGTTGTTTCCTCTGCTTTGGCTTTGACCTCGACTTTGTACATTATGTGCTACTTGATTCTAATTGCCTCTGCGTCTGCCTCGAGAACTGTTTGCTGATGATTTACTAGTGCAGGTCTCTGTGAGAAAAACATCTTCACCAACGTTCTTCTTCTTCCCAAAGGTTTTATCATGTTGAGTCAACATTTCACAGAGTTCATCAAACTTTAGTTTTTCTAATTTCCCAGTTAATTGTAGAGTCTCCACAAAATGTGTGTAGGAAGAAGGAAGTCCAGCAATTACAATTGTGACCATAAAGCTATCATCAATGATTTCCTGCCTAATATTCTTAAGTCTTGAGATATATTCAAGAACATCACCTCGTTCAGTTAATTTTTGTTGCAATAATTTTAATTGTAGATCTACTTTCTTTGATTCAGGTTGAGTATCAAAGAGGTCTTTAAATGTTTTCAAAGCAGACCATGCATCTGTAGCATTTTCTATATGGACATACATTTCATCATTCACAGAATATTTAATAAGAGCTAAGGCTTTGGCATTCTTGACTTCCCATTTAGCTAGAGCAGCTGCATCTGTGGGTTTATTCGACTTAATATCTCCATCACATATACCCTGCCATAATTCATTGTAAATTAGAGTGCTTTCAATGAGATGGCTCCATGTTTTGTAAGATTTTGTGCCTTCAAGTTTGTCGGAATCAAAAAACAAATTAATCAACTTAGACATTGTAGCGTTGAAATGTCGCACCAAGAATCAGAACAGAAATGACAAGATAGTCAACATAACACACCATGCAAAAACACGATCTATCAGAGCTTGGCCTTGACCCTCGTATAGTCGTTGAAGCAAGAGAAAAATGACTGAGCTTTGCACTTGGCTCTAGTCAATTTCTCAAAAATTACAAGGTAACTTCAAAATTTGACTTTTACAATGATGCTCTTGCAAAACTTGGTAAAAAAAAGTTACCCCCCCTCAAAGTAAATTTAGTTTGAGATACAATGCCACACTTATCTAAAATCTTCTTATTGCTCCAAAAAAAAAATTACTGTGCTAAACATTTACAAATAACCCCTCAAACCTTATTTCTCCAAAAATATTATTTTACAAATAAGAGAAAATCCCTTATCTCTCCAAATTACAAATTACAAAATATAAAAAAAAAAAAAAACCTTATTTCTCCAAAAGTATTTTATCCCTCAATTATCTTTACAAATAAACTTTCCAAAACATTTCTCCATATACCCTCATTGAAAATCCACGTGCTTTTCATGAACATTTTATGTGCAAATAATATTCATGTGATTTTAAATGAATTGCTTCATGATTTCATATCAAAATTCACCTGCAAATAAATGTGCACTTTTCAAATGCGTTGAGTGATTAATAAATAACACCAAATATTGTGCCTCAATTTCGTTAGCGTTGAACCTTTATTAAAAACCTTTTCATTGTTCCACCCAGGCTAGCAATGTTGTCTGGCAGGCTGGCTGGAAATTGTGCTTGCAACAAAGAAAAAAGGACAAAGCAGCTCAACAAGATTTTGAGGTCGTTCATTGGCCAAAACCTTCACGTCATTCATAAACGCTACGTTTCCCTGACTAGAAATTGCAGACAACTTCTTCTTTGCTATTTCTTTTCCATATTTTGTGTTTCCCTTGTATACAGCGCCATGAAAATTATCTGTTGACTCTATGAGTGCTTCCAAGGTAAAGAGAATTTGTTCCTGATTTAGTGTCCATTCTGAACCATATTCATGTGTGTCTTCACCCAGCGCAAAGGGTACTCGCCTCCTTGGATCATCTAACATTTCACTAGAGTTCCCTTTTTGAGTTTATAGTTCCCATTTCAAAGTTTACATTATTTGAAGCTATTTTCTTATGATTTCAGTTCTTTTACTGTTTTCTTCTAATTTAATCCTTAACATGTTTATTTCCTATGTAACAATTGCACTGGAAGATAGGAGCAAGACCACCTTCGCAACTGAGTGGGGCAGCTTTCAATACACCATCATGGCATTTGGGTTAAAGAACACGCCAACCATCTTTTCGTGCATAGTTGTCGCCGCATTCAAAGAATATATCCACAAGTTCCTGGAGGTCTATCTAGATGATTGAACTATATTTGGATTGGTTAAGCACCACATATCAAGCTTACGCTTGATGTTCGATAATTGTCGATGACACCAAATCGCGCTGAACATTAAAAGGTGTGTGTTCCTCGTTCCCTTTGGAAACCTGTTGGGACATGTGGTCTACAAACAGGCACTAATGGTAGACCCCGCAAATATTGTAGTAATTCTGAAATTGGAAGCACCACAAAGTGTTAAGAAGTTGCGCTCTACCTTGGGACATAAGGGGTACTACAGGAAGTTCATCAAAATTTATGCACATATCACCACACCAATGGAGAAACTGTTGAAAAAATATGTCACGTTCTACTAGAATGATGATTGCATGAAGTGCTTGATTGTACTAAAAGAGAAACTAGCCTCCGCCCCAATCCTAGTCTCCCTAAAATGGGATGTGGAGTTTCATTTCTATGTTGAACACATCATGTATAGGGCTAGGAGCGGTGCTAAAACAAGAGGGTGGAGAGGTCTTAGATCACCCTATCGCGTTTGTAAGTCGCAGGTTGTCCAAAGCAGAAAAGAACTACTCCACAACCGAACATGAGGGGTTGGCTATGGTGTACGCACTCCAAAAATATAGATATTATTTGCTAGGAGGACATTTCAAGATATATACAGACTATTCCGTGCTAAAATACTTGGTCAATAAGCCTGTGTTGGGGGGGCACATATGCAAGTGGCTCTTATTATTCCAAGAATATGACTTTGAGGTCGTGGTAAAGCCTGGATGCTTGAACACAGGACTAGAACACTTATCACATACTAAGACGAACAAGGAACCTACTAGCTTGGAGGAAGGATTACCTGATGCGTAACTATTTACTATGCACATAGTGGAGAGACGCTTTTAAGATATAATTCACTTTTTGACAACAGGGACTATGCTGAAGGAATACTCCATCCAGCAAAAGAAGGAACTAGTGGTGCGTGCGCCTGACTTTTCTGTCATCATGGGGCACATGTACAAAATGGGGAATGATGAGATAATGTGAAGGTACATACCTGAATTTGAACGAAGTCAGATCCTCATGGAAGCACATGGAAGCGCTGTAGGAGGACACTATACAAGATGAACGACCATGCCAAAGACTCTCCACGCAAGGCTGTGGTGGCCAACCGTTCACCAGTATTCAAAAGCACACTGTATGACCCGTGATATATGTTAGAGGACAGGTAAACCATCACGTAGGGATGAGATGCCTTTGAATCCAGAAATGATGCTACAACCCTTTGAAAAATGGGCAATCAACTTTATAGTACCTATCAAACCTCAGGGAAAAATAGGCGCGTAATACATTATCACTGCGATAGAGTACCTGACTCGTTGGGGAGAAGCGTAGCTGGTCAAAGACTGCACGGCTGCGAATTTTTTGTTTGAACACATGTTGAATCGATTTGGCTATCCAAAAATCTTAATGAGTGATCATGATACACATTTCCTGAATGAAACCATCAGCGCGCTAAGAGAATAGTTCCAGGTGTATCATTAGAAAAGCACACCATATCACCCACAAGCTAATGGGACAGTAGAAGCATTCAATAAAATACTGGAGACTACATTAACCATAATATGCAATGTGCACTGGAGTGATTGGGATCTACACATACCTACAGTTCTATGGGCTTCTCAAACAACATTCAAGAAACTGATGGGACAAACACCTTTCCACTTAGTTTATGGCATGGAAGTTGTCATGCAAATGGAGTATATTGTCCATAGTCTGCGCATAGCAGCCCTCACAGATATGACAGACTGTGAAGCACTGGAAGAAAGACTTGGGTAGTTGGAAGAACTCAAGGAGGAATGGTTCTATACTGGCTTTCATCAATAGGTGTAAAAGCAACGTGAGAAGGCCTGGCACGATCGCCATATTAAGTTGCGCACCTTCAAGGTAAATGATTTAGTGTTGTTGTATGATAGTAAGTTTGATAAATTCCCCAGAAAGCTAAGAATGCATTGGCTGGGACCATACATTATTAAGGAGGTCATAGACGGAGGTGTGGTACAGCTAGTCAAACTAGATGGAGAGCCTTTCCCAGGGAAAGTAAATGGCAGCTGCCTAAAGACCTACAGGGGTGGCCTGGCTATCTGACTAATCAACAGAAGCACAGTCTTCGCGCTCCAAGGATCTGACAAAAGCGGGGGACTATAAACAAATGCAGGGGATACCGACACAAATGTAGAGAAGCAATTCTGACACAGAGGTCTTAGAACAACACATGCAGCAGATCCAGCAAGCAGCAGCTCCATGTGCTGACAACCTTTCCGCAGTTCAAGAACAGTTTTAGGGACTCTGCGCAAAGATCTCCGCGCCGAAAAAGTGACTCAAGGGCGAATCAAGATGTTTGTGTTGGGGGCCTGTTGGGCATGGAATCCCCCTGAGGCATGTTTTGGGGCTTAAAGCCCAAGTTTTGAGCAAGTCTTTTGTAAAATCTCTGGGAATTGTGGGCACGGAGCACAAAGTCATAATAGAGTCACAGAGTTGCTTGCCCTAGTTTTGTATTGTAATGTTGGCTGGATAGACCTACCCATGGTCCGCGGACCATGGGATTGTATAAATAGAGCGAGGCTCTAAGTGTGGAAAATAATGAATAACAAAGAGAATAGAACAATGAGAAGTCTAAGTGATTGAGTCGAAGTGTAAAGTGTGTATGTCGGTCATAGAGTCGGAGAAGGCTCCAGAGCTGAGTGCGTAGAGGCCTAGTGGTCCGTAGCTGAGTGCGTAGACCCCTACAGCTAACTGCGTAGGGTGGGTCGAGTCTGTAACCATTGGAGAATCAATAAAGAGAAGTTTTCCTATAATTTTGTGTTTTTTTTCTGGTTTGATGCATGATTCGATATAATTTGCAAATATATGGTTTATTTACTGTGCAAACCTATATGAATGTTTTGTATTGTTAAGTATAAATTAAGACATTTAAGTAGGTGAAGGTGATGAGATAATACTGGAAGATAAATAAGATCTTGAGTAATAGCGTAGAGTGCGGCATAGCCCCTGGTTAGAGCTACGCGAAGGCAAGGTATCAGGCTATGAGGAATGGAAGGTGCGTGAAGCCACCAGTGTGATGGAACAAACAATGGACTAGTCGAACTCATCAGACATCTCCAGGGTGTGGAAACCTGGTTCTAGCACCCTCCCATACTACTTTGGGTGAGACCTCAATCACTCTCCGTGAGATGTTGCCGAAAGTGCCAGTAGTACAGGGACTTGTTAGGCTAATTAACTTTGAACCTGGATCAAGCCCCAAGAAGCCAACACATGTATTTTCCTTCCTAGATTTCACATGCGTGGGATTGTATGTGTTTATTTTCTACCATGGCATGGGTTTTTCTAGGTGTGACAGTATTTTCAGCCTAGCCTTTCCATTTCATAATATCTTTGATGAGATGGGTTATCTTATATGGTATGTCGGATGGCTAGATTGGATTCAAAGTTAAGTGGGGTGGATCTCTAAATTTAAAAACACATGGTCTTAGTGGTCCCTAAACTAGACTAAGGATTGTGAATGCACTGGCCTAGTAACCCTTGAACTAGACTGTGGGTTGTAGTTAACCTAGATTATGTGCCTCGGTGGGCCTAGGAATCCTTGCCTGTTAATGGAGCGATATACTGTAAATCCAAGAGGTTTATTTTCTCTCTATTGGGCCTAATGATCCCGAGATGTGATGCATGGTAAAGCCTGGAGGGTATGTCTTGAAGTAAGGCCTAGTGATCCCTCAATCGTACTTTGGATGCACGGTGAAACCTAAGAGACTATGAGGCACTCAAGTTCCTCATGTTTTGGGAAGAGAACTCCGATGGCATCCATATTGATTGGTGTTTTTGATGTGTTCTATGAGTCCCACATTCATGCTTGGAATATGGAAGGACGGTGATTGGATGAAGAGAGACTTGGCTCAGCCATTCTATGATCGGGTGGAATGTGGTAGTCCCATCTCCAGTTAGCTCATTGAATTAATTAATGAGAAATTTATTCCCCTGATTTTCATGTGTAATCATATTGATGTATATTTGGATTTTTATGGTCGATATGTTTATGGTATTAATGTTCTTATTATGTTGGTTATATGTACATTTTATGACAACATCTATGTATGGATATCAACATGTTTTTAATTGTACATGAATGGATAATGTGTCTATGACCTAATAGAGGATAATATATCAATTGACATGAGGGAACAATGGTTCATAGCGATTCTCCGATAAGTATGATATATCTACACTTAATTATATTGTTTATACCTATAGGTTACATGTTGGTGATGTGTTTGATGAAATTCTTGTCATGGCTAGTAGGGATCTGGTTATGGTCTTGTTCAGCTATTTTTTTTTTTACCATTGTTTCCCTATTTTTTTACTGATTCTAAGCTATCATTCTATTATGGGTGGTGGCCCGAGTTCTAGGCTTGAAAAAGTGGCTTAAATCTCATGGTTGCTCCCACAAAACTAGCAATTTTGGTCCTTTGTCACTGGAAGGCAAGCCTGTGAGAGATACTTTAGGTTTTTGGTTACTCCCTTGCCCATATCATGAGAGAGACTATGGCCTGAGAGATCCAAAACAATAGTGGGACCTAGGGACAGGTTGTCTAAGTAGTTGAATTGCCTCCCAAGGGTTCTGTTGATGATGTTGGATGACTCTCTATGATGTTATGTTTATTTGAATTGCTTAAGGTCACATAGCAGGTAGAATCATATCATAGTAGCCTCTCATCTCATGTTACCCCAGTTGGTATGGTTGCTTGGATGGATGTTGGAGGAGGGTTTTACGGAGTGGTATCAGAGAGTGGTTGCACTCTCCTTGGGTGAATGTGTTTGTCATTCATGTATGTTAGTTGCATGTGTGTCTCTTACACTTGAATTCCATGTGCTTATTGAAATGCATAATGATTGGTCATGATTTTAGTAAGGTTGTCATTAGGAAGTTGATTTGACTTTGTGGAATGCATCGTTAGGAGTATGTGATTGGTTACATCATTATATGTCGTTTGAATACATCATTGTATGTTAGGTTTCATTATTGAATGTTTTCATTACATGTATCAGTCTTGTAGGTTGGTTACAAGAATTGATCACTTATGCTCAACTACATGCCTTCATGGATATGTGTAGTTGATTAGGAATTACTTATCCATGTTCATTGTTGCATGTGGTAATGTGTACAATGGAGTAGTGTTTGTCGTCTTGCATGAGGACATGGCTTGTGTAGTTGATATGGTCATGCATTGATGACTAGACTCTAGCTAGAATGATATGTATATGGTTTTGGTACTCATGTGTTATATGTCTATATGCAGTTGTTATGCATGTATGGTCTTGGTTATAGTTATTCATGAATAGTAGGTAAAACATGCCTTGTGAAGTCATGGTATGAAATTTAGTTCATCGTGGTGCTATTGGTATGTTATGATGCTAATGTATTGAATGAGGTAAAGAAGGAGATTTAGATCATCAAAGTGAAGTTGTAGTATTAGACCTCGAGGCAAGAACATGTCATCATGTAGGTGTAAATCTTGGGCATTCTGGTATGTAGTTTAATAATTGTTATATGCATTATGTTTATATACATTAGGTTTATGTACATTTATTTTTATGTTATGGTTACATTCATGATAGATGCTAGTTCATTAGTATAGTCATATGCACATGAATCGGATAGTCAAGAATGATGGTAACTTGTGGTTGTATGCATTACTATTGTTGTTTTATGTTAGATAACTTGATGATTAGGTTATATGTTTTTGATGAGCATGATATATAGCTTATTGTTGTCATATGCTAGTAACTTGATGATTAGGATTATTTCATTGAGATCTTGATGTTGTAATTTGGATTGGTCAGATGCATGATGGTTATTTTCATTGCATTGAACATCTTGATGTTATATGTATTGTGTTAACATGGTTTGACCTATGAAGATGGTTATGGTTGTGATATTCAGGTATGATCCAACATATTTGTGATATGGTGTCGTACTAATATAGAATGATCATACATATGTTATTTTTATGGATGAATGACAAATTCTTATGAGCTTATGATGCGAACATGTTAGTTAGTTATTGTTATGGATATCATGATTTATGTTTGAGTTCATATGTTGGTGAAGTTATATCATGCTAATTAGATTGTTGGTACAAACAAGATAGCCTCCCCTAAGATACATTAAGGTATGAGTTTTCTTACATCATATACTTGGTGCTTGACTATTTAATTATGTCCTCTATTGGGTGTTTGAATGTTTGGTGTCTATTACATCATCTAATTGATTTATTTAACATTATGTGGATGCAAGTTTGTTGAATGTTTGATGTATTTCATAAAATGAGTATGTGTTCAAATGGTCTCGTTTTAAGATGATTACACTAATATGTATGTGTCGAGACAATTGATATGTACTTGCATGTAAGTAGGTGATAGTTGTAGAATTAGGTCTAATGACTATAATTTGATGACATGATTGTTAATCTTGGTAAAGTTTGATTTCAAATTGGAAAATATGATTGTCTTAATGTTTGGAACATGTGGTTAACATGTGTGAGAAGTTGCAGGGTAACATGATTGGTATTAGCATGACACGCTAATAGCTGATATATTTATATAACTAACAATTGGGCGATGTGAGACCACATAGTAAGAATCAATTCCAACAAAGTAAAAAGGTAAAAATAAGGAATTGGAAAAGAATTCCTTTGGCTATGTTTGGAGACCCTAATTCCAAATGAATAAGTGCTTTGCATATAAGAACTCTTATTGACCTTAATATGTTCTGGCATTATGTGGATATGTGTTACATTCATGAACATGTACGTGATAGGTACATTATCTAGTCTCTAGTTATAGGCGGATCTGTCAAATGATTGGATTCCCTTGATGGATGGTATGGTTGCATTCAGTTGTAAGCAATGTGCTTGGCACAACAAGATGAGGTAACTTATGTATTGTTATGTTTATTTATTCATTAACAGTTATGTGTTAATGATAGCATGATGCAGGGAGTTGCATGGCAAGCGAGGTTGCCATGAAATCTCGAAGAAGGCTGAGGTTGAGTCTTCCTTGGGAACCATGGGGATGGATTCATTGTGTTTGTTGATAGTCTTGTGCTTTTGGTATTTTTTATTGTTTTTCTTAATTTGTGATTTTGATTGTGTCTGGTGCATGATCATGCCACTTTGTTTGTGGTGTCATATTGTTGTTTGTTTTCCATTGTTTTCTTCTTGTTTTTTCTCGGTCTTTATTTTATTGTTTTGAGAGTCTTGGGAATTGGTTGAGAAGGAGGAAAGCTAGTGGAGCTCAGGGAGAGTTGTGTGGTACCCAACAGGTAATGTGAGATTCAAATGGAGCTCTATGCATGATTAAACGAAGTGGAAGGTAAGACTATCACAATCAATTAGATTGGTTTGGTCCATTGGTGTAAATGGATAGTGGAAGTATAGTCATGAGAAAAGTAACAAGAAACGTGAATTGAATGAATCTAAGACATCATGTGCCTTCATTGTGTTGGGAACGATTGTGCACAATGTTTTGCATGATGTGCATGGATAAAGGGAGTTCTCTTAATTTTCACATTGATATCTAGTAATTATGTTATGATCATGATTATGTTGATTAATATATATGTATACATGTAGTTGTGTATGTATGTCATGTTTGATAGGGTCATCATGGATCGTGACTATTAACATTAACATTTATGTGCATATATATGTGTGTATGTATGTCATTGTCTGTCAGGACCATGACTATTTTATGCTAACGTTTATATATATGTGTCTATCTATGTATCCATGTCACTGTCTCATAGGCTTTTCAGGGATCATTCTTGTGGAGGAATGATTGCTTATGCAGGAGAATGACATGAAGAGGTTCCTGGTCTCGTGAGGAATCAAGTGAAAGGATATTCCTGATAAATATATGATGTCGGTATCATGCGAATATGAATTTATATGCTTGTATTATGCCTACTTTTATGTTATGACAGGTAATGTTAAAGGATACATCAGAAGAATGAAAATACCGTAGTCCACAGCAAGCTAAGACAAGCATGTATAAGACACCAGTAGCAGGGTTGCTTGGTAGAGTCAGTGTGGTTTTGTATGTGTGGTACTACTGTTGTGCATATGTTGTACATGTTGCATTTGTGATGTTGTGTGCATGCGGTGTGGTGTGTATTTAGTGTGTGTATGTGTTTCTTATGAAATGTTATGTTCAGGGTGTTAGTATAGATAGTGTTGTATGAATGTTACATATTCAATGCTAGGTATAGACAATGTTATATACACGTTGGATATATGGTGTTGTGTATATATTGTACTGCGTGCATGATTTATATGTGGTGTTGTATACATATGGTGCTTTGCGTGTGTGGGAAATCCTGTGTTATGTACAGATGATGCTATCATTAGTGAAATTTTAAGGTCTAAAATGGGCTCCCTAAATAAATTATAAAATAATAGTGGAAAAAATAAAATAACATTTGATTACATCATCTAATTTTAGAGGGAAAAAAGAAAAAACTATTTTTTCAACTGGTATTTTCAACTTATCTCCCTATGGGTTTACCCAAATTTTGAGCAGTAACACTTATTGGATGCAGAATTTGATTCCTCATCAAAGGAGTTCTATACTTTCAGTGAAACCTGCTACACGAGCAATGAGAAATACATGAAAAATATGATTGCAATCACTTTTTTTATGTATTTCTTATTTTCTGTGTAGTAGGGTCGATCGAAAGTATGCAACATGGGTACTCCTTGGATGAGGAACCAAATTTTTCATCCAATGAGTACTTCCTCTCAAAACTTAAGTAAAATGTTAGGGAGATAAGTTGAAAATACGAGTTGAAAAAGTAGTTTTATTATTTTATTATTTTATTATTTTTTACTTTTTTACTCCAAAATTGGTGAATCATCCCCCATGGTTGACATCTTCATCTTGACTCCTATTGGCTCTTATAAAGTTTATTTTGGTTGTACATTTTTCTTAAGAGACACATTTTAGACCTCAAAATTCCCCTAATGGTATATGTTGGACATGCAATGCTGTGTACAGGTGGTGTTGCATGCATCTTGTACATGTGGCACTATGTACATATGGTGTTATGTGCATGATTATACAAGTGTTGTTGTGTACATGTTGTACATGTGGAGTTGTGTGTAAGTGGTGGTGTGTACATGTTGTACATGTGGCGTTGTGTGTAAGTGGTGGTGTGTACATGTTGTGCATGTAGCGTTGTGTACACATGGTGTCGTGTACATGTCATGTACGTGGTACTATGTACATGTGGTGTTGTGTACATATTATACAATGTTGCAATTTACATGAGGCATTGTGTACACATTGTGCAGGCAGTGTCATGTAAATGTGATACTGTGCACACATTGTGCAAGTGGTGCTTTGTAGATGTGGTACTGGTGCACATGTGGGATTTATTACATTTCATGCACGCTGTGTTGTGGGCATGTAGTACTATGTATGTGCATTGTGTAGTCATGGTATCATGACATATGCATTCATTGTGTTGCACTTTATATGCATGTTTGTGTTGTATTGTACATTGGGTGTAGGTGTATGTGTTGTATGTTAGGTGTAGGTGCATGTATTGCATGGTGTTGTATGAAGTGTGTGGTTGTATGTATGGGATTTACATTATGTGTATGTGCACATGGTTGAGGAGAAGGAACTGGGTGTTTTCCTAGTGTGGAAACCGATCCGGAGTGCGTACGGAATAAAGACAAAGCTAGAAGCTATGGATTGATGAAAGGATAAGTATCAACAATTTTTTTTAGTTTTACTATGCATGTGATTTATGATTATGGTATATGATGATTATATGTAATTTATGATTATGTTCTATGATGATTACATGCGATCTATGATTTTTTTTTATGATGGTTACATGTGATTTATGATTTTGATGGTTATTTTTTGAGCTAACTTGTTGTGATATGTTTATACATGTTGATTTCATCAAGTATGTTAGTTTGACTTGTTCTGATAGGAAGTGAAAATGATTGCAAATGTACCTTATTGATAAGCTACCAATGAGGTATGATATGAAGTTATGTGTTTAGAATAGGAATGCATGGACATGCCTGATTTAGTCCCTGAATCGATTACAAGAATTAGCAGCAAAAGAAAAAGAAATTGGCACATGCAAAATTATGTTGGTAAAGCACTTCAAGAGCAAGGCCATTATGGGAGACTGGTACCGAATAGTGTCCATTTATTTCCATGAGCATGTTATGACCGATATGATGGTTTGAGGCAGGTATATGCCTTGGTTGTTTGATCTTCTGATGCGAGGAATGCTTTCCAAGGGATGGAATTCCGAGGATGGGGGTGCCAACGAAACTTGGAAGGTGATTGACTACAAGGAAGGGGTGACCATATTCCCAAGGGAGTGTGTAGTATAGAACTGGAGGTCATGGATATATTTGTTTTGGTCATTAGTGTTGCCAAATGGAATCAGATACAAATTGGGAGTGTGCCTTGGAACAATGAGTTGGTAACTATTAATTGAAAGGATAATTGGCCTAAGATTGTAGCATTGGACATTCGATGCATATTTAAGTTTGTAGTGAATTTTGGACTTCCTAGGAAGGAGGTGAATCTTGGTATTACTTTGAGGGCAGAGGTGTGAGCCTCTAGATGCCCTTTTCTATTGATACAAGCATCGTATTCTCTTATTAGCTGGTTTAGCAGATGTGAATATGTGTATATGTGGTTATTGTAAATACCATAATGAGTTGTGTTCTAAAGCTCCAGTAAATGATATGTTTGTCATGTTTTATAAGGTGGTCATTGTAAATATTTCAATGAGCTATGATATAAAGCTCCATGGGAAGTATGTTTTATTTTCATTATTCTTGTTTATTATAGGTGTCATTGCACACTGAGGATGGTGTTCCGCCAAGGGCAAGGGTTCTGTGACAGCCCTGGTGAAAATTTCATGTAAAAATATATATAATACCATGGTTGATGGGACACATATTCCAAGCTAGATGGTGGGTAGGACATACTAGGGGGTGTTCATTTTCTTGTTTATGGCTAAGGAAGTTGGCAAAGGCAATGGCTAAGGTTTTGTAAATGCAAAATGGAAGTTTTGGCACATTTATTTATGAAAATAAAGGAAATTAGGAGAAAAGGGAGTTGAAATATCATAGGTTGCATGTGAGGAGAAAATTGAAGGAAAATAATGGAAAATGAAGAAAAAATATGCCTCATTGATAAAACTTCTTATGAGGAATGGTTGGTAAGGCCTGGTTAGTGTAACTTTTTGTTAGTTGTGTTTCATATCTCTCCCATTATTCTCTCTCTCTCATACTCTTGACACTCAAAGTTTCTTGAAGCACTTTGGCATTGGACCAAGAAAGACAAAGAATTCAAGAGGAATCAAAGATCAAGTAGGGAAGGGCATGATCAAGTAGCTACATCAGGCTTCATTGAACGTATTGACTTGCATGTGTATTTTCCCTTCTAGATTTGGCATGCACGGGATTGCATGTGTTTCTTTTCTACCATGGCATGGGTTTTACCAGGTGAGATAATATTTTCAGCTTAGCCTTCCCATTTCATTCTAGCTTTGATGAGATGGGTTCTCTGATATGGTTTATGTGAGATGGCTGGATTGGATTCAAATTTGAGTGTGGTGGATCTTCGAATTGAAAAACACATGTTCTAAGTGGTCCCTTCACCAAACTACGAATCACAAAACCAATGGCCTAGTGACCCTTGAACGAGATTGTGGGTTACAGTAAAGCCAGATTGTGTGCCTCGATGGGGATAGGAATCCTTACTGGTGAATGATGAGATATATGGTAAAGACAAGAGGTGGATTTTCTCTCTATTGGGCCTAGTGATCCTGGGATGAGATGCATGGTAAATCATGGAGATTATGTCTTGGTTTAAGGCCTACTGATCCCTCGATCATACTGTGGATGCACGATAAAACCTGAGAGACTGGGGGGCACTCAAATTCCTCACAGTGTGGGTGGTGAGCTCCGGTTGCATCCCTATTGATTGGTGTTTACTATGTGTTTTATGAGTCCCATATTCATGTTTGGAATATGGAATGACAGTGATTGGCTAAAGAGAGACTTGGCTTAGCCAATCTATGCTCTGGTGGATATTGGTAGTCCCATCTCTGATTAGTTCATTGAATTCATTAATGAGAAATTCATTCCCTTGATTTTCACGTGTAAATTTATCCATGTATATTTTTATTTTGATGGTTTATATGTTTATGGTGCTTCTATTCCTATTATATTGGCTATATGTACATTTTATAACAACAACTATGTACGGATCTCAACATGTTTTTACTTGTACATGAATGGATAATGTGTCTATTAGCTAATAGAGGATAATGTGGCAATTGACGTGAGGGGATAATGTTTCACAACAATTCTTAGATAAGTATGAGATCCCTACACTTAGTTCTCCTGTTTACATCTATAGGTTGCATGTTCATGATGTGTTTGACGAAATGTTTGTCGTGGCTAGTAGGGGTCTGGTTATGGTCATGTTAAATTATTTGTTATTGCATCATTATTATCCTATATTTTTGTTGATTCTATGATATCATTCCATTTTGGGTAGTGACCTTGGTTCTAGGCCTGAAAAAGTGGATTATATTCCAGGGTGGCTGGCATAGAACTGGAAATTTTCGTCCCTGATTGATGTAGTGGATCCTGTGAGCTCGACTTTAGATTGTTGGTCACTTCCTTTCCCATAGCATGAGAGAAACTATGGCCTAACAGATCCATAACAACAGTGGGACCTAGGGACAAGATGTCAGGTGGCTGACTTGTCCCCTAAGGGTTGTGTTGATGATGTTGGATGATTGCGTGTGATGTTTCATCGATTTTACTTCCTTGAGGTCACATAGGAGGTCGAACCTGATCATAATATCCTCTCGTCTCATGCTTACCCCAGTTGGCATGGTTACTTGGGTGGATGTGGGAGGAGGGTGTTACATACTCAATCATATTGTTTCCTTTTGATTCCAATTCTTTGTTAGCATTCACGAGTTTATCATTCTCCTTCATATATTTTCTTGAATCACTAACCTAACAACTCATTGATTCATTTAATGACCAATCTTCAAGAGCCATAACAAACCTTATTTTTAGCAACACTTTTTCCATTCTCTTTATGACTTTCTCTATAAGGAAATTTGGATGCATAATGGCCTACTCTTCCATAATAAAAAAATTTAACAGGAATCTTACATCTGAATCTTCCAGATCTCACTTGTAACTTTCTTACAAAATTTTCTTCTTCATCATCTAATATGTAGTGTGTGTCTTTAGGTGCTTCCTTTTGCTTCCCTTTATATGTGGCCTTAAAGGTTGCTTCTCTCATGTTAGAAGGACCACCTTTACTCATCTCAAATACTTGGTGTCACCTTCATAACTTTGGATAAGCTTATCCCACATTTCCATTGCTATTTTTAGTTGCATTATTTTCACAAACTCATACTTGGCCAGAATTCTCAATATGGAAATCATAGCATTTTCATTGATTTCATATTGTTTCTTTCCAGCAGTATTTGTGGGAATGGAGGATGGATATGGATATCCACTTTCAAAAATTTCCCATACATCACCTCCCAATGCTTGAAAGTATGCTCTCGTCATGAATTTCCAAAAGGAAAAGTTAGTTCCATTAAAGGAAGGTGGTTTGATAGATAATACACCTTCTTGACTACTCATCTTAATGGATCTCCTTCAATAGATCAACTTATTTTGAAGGACCTCCTCTGATTCCAATCGTTGGAAAAAATACTAAGAAGGGGAGGGGGGGCTGAATTAGTATTTTAAGACTCATTGAGACTTTTTAATTTCTTATTACTATTTATGTACACGACTTTAATTTAGTGAACCAGTGTATGCACGCAACTATGATGATGATAAGTAGTGTATATCAATTTAACTAACTTTTCAACTAATTCATCACCTATTTAACATGAAACAATGCATTTGTTCTTCTTTTGAAATTAATTAAGCAATAACCATGTGCAGTAGTAACATAATAAACCATCACACATAAGAAATACATCAACATGCATGAACACCCATATTTTTAAGTGGAAACCCAATGTGGGAAAAAAGCATCATTGTTGTCGTCTCTGTCTTTATATTTTATTATAAAGAAACTATCTTAGAATATTTTATTGGTGCAAACCCATACAAATATGCAGGAACCCACCTACAAAAGGATACAACCTTGTCTATTCTCCAACACGCACTGGAAGGGAGATCCAACCCCTTGTTCTTGTTTACTGGAACCCACCATAAGGGAGCTCTTACCCCCTGACCAAATTTACCAACTACCAACGGAAGGCTCCAATCTTCAAGACCTCTATGGTCCACGTTTCATAATATTTTATTTTAGATCCACCTAAATAAAAACATCAAATATGTAGGCCACGTTTCTTTAAATTTTCATACTAGACAGACTACCATCATTTAAACCCAATATCAAATAACAAACTAAAACCAATCACCGTATCAAATCACTGAACCAATGAAATCATTGAGTAAACCAATTGTCGAATCTCAAATAACCAAACCAACTAGATCATCTCAAATCATGGTATATTCTTGATTATAATGTCATACCACTTACTATTCATCACAGGCACCCGATCTTATCACTACAAACCCTGGTCGATATTATGTTATCATATATACACTATTATTATGAGACATACTTGCGTATATATGAAATTTATCTTGAGACAACCCACATACATATCTCAAAACATTGAACCCTAAGATTGAATTACTCCACTACTGAAATCAATCACCCAAACACATACTGACCTTCTAATAGATTTGTGAACCAAATACAGTTCATTTCATAGCTACATCATTACTATTAAACATTTCATAACATAATCAGTTCAACCTCGACCAACATTGTCAAGCATAGATCATCATGAAAGACTTCATTGACAAATATCATCAAACACAACAAGAATGATCAGACATCATAAATTGCAAAACCATAGCATATGTATGTGACCCTTATAAGACATTTACATGTATGCACACGCCTTCCAAGAAGCATACCCGTGTACAGATCTATTAATACTGCAAAATTGATACACAAATACTGAGAAGAAGATCCGCGTATCTACGCGATCTTTTTAAATAAAACAGACTTAAATATCTGTAACTACTGAATCTTACCTTCATTGCACAACATAACATCATTCAAACCCCAAATCTCATCATATACTATAAAAGACACACCTCATATCATCATCACATGTCTATCAAACAATAATCAAATTATTCAATATATAGTCATTTCATATCTAATTGATCTGATCCATTATCATAGTTGGTGCACACTTATATAAGATCAAAAAAGTCATAAATAACCCATATCATGCACACTTAGCACATTGATCTACATATCCTTATACAGCTTAGGCCTTAGCCAATACGTTAGGCCAATTCCATAGTTATGTGGATGGTATTCATTTATGGAATCAAATATATATTGTCGCACTCATTACTATGGGCCAATACCATAGTAAAGACCCCTGGAATTTAGAATACCATGGTGTGGAAATTGCATGCTACATTTCTTCAACAAATCTATGGATGTACATGTCTGTGCTTCACAAGACCCCATATAATTCCTCAAAATTCATCTTTACCATTCTGTTGTCTATGAACTAATATTCCTTTGTCACATCTCTACTAGCCTAAATACTCATCCTTTTACCATCATGTTTAAATATTTCTTAAGTAGTTTTCCATGAGGGACAACACATCAACACATTTCTCATAATGCCAACATTGGCCTCCATTACCTACAACCATTTTCCACTTTTCTTGATATTCCTACATCTGTTAGTGAAGATGTTTCATGGGGAGATGCACAAGGATGATGGTAACATTATTTCTTTTTAGGCCAATCCAATTTACTGTTTGAGAGATATGGGTTAAAAAATATTGCTACATGATTGACACAAAGTGCTACATGATTGACACAGAGTGCTAAATGATTATTTCAGATTCGCTACAGGATTGTGATCAACATTGAGAGAAGGGTAAGATAATATGGTTTCCTTCGGAAAATGAAAAATAAGTCCACCACACCACCATTATCCATCCTCCACGCCATTTAGTCACTTCTCCATCTAAAAATTCATCTATGTCCATGAAAAATACCCTTTTTCACCCCTTCTTCCATCATTTGCACCATAGCTCAGGCTTCGTACCCTTTTCCTTAGATTGATAATGATTTATCAAGGTTTTTGGAGGCTTTATGTGAAGGATAATGTGATATTAGTGGCTTCTATAGTAATACATACAATCCTGTAATAGTCTGCATAGACCCTACAGGGCCATAGTAGGAAGCCACTAATTAGTGGAAAAGATCATTTATTTTCCTGCTATCTTGATAACCATCATCATTTCACTTATTTTATTCTTCTATCATGTCATTCACTCACCAATACAAATGAATAAGCTTCCCCTGTCCCCATTCTAATAAAAAAACATATAAAAGTGGTTCCCAACAGTCTTATAATTGTTATCAGGCAATCTTGTACTAGTTGCTACCCCATTTCTTTGAGAATCCATCATTTTGATACCTTGTAGGATGAAGATTTTTGCACCTATGGGGTACCCTATAGGATGTTATAGGATCACATCTGAAGCATCTTACTAATACATTTCAATGATTATGAAGTTTAGGAGGTTCCAACGCTAGTGCTGAGAAGCTACAAGATCCCTTACAAGTTTCTACAGGATCATCATCCTCAAACACCACAATATCTTATCAATGGAGAGACTTGTTTAATTATAAATAGAGTCAAACAAATCTAAACAAAAATGATCATTAAAATTAATTCCTTAAGATAGAGAATGGATAAATGAAGGCAACATGTTAATCCTCAAAGGGGATTCATGCAATCTCATTCATATTCCATCTACCTCATACAAGCATCAAATGGTCGAATTAGTAGCATGTAGACATCAAGGAAACCAAAGACCATTAGGTAGGCACAAGTATGCATTATTGTTCACCTCTCTTCTTGACCGTATTATGGTTAAAATATTATTGTCAATGCATAAGAGGGAATGTTTTCTAGGTTGAAGGTGGCCAATAGTATCGTCCACCCTCGAATAGTTAAGTGCAACTAACTCCCTCACTCATGTAATGTGGAAAATGGCAAGAAAAGGAGGATGGTAATTACGAGGAGTGGGACAATTGGCTTGATAAGTTATGAAGGTGGTAGGTCAGGGATCACTCATACAACAAGTTAGGCCATAACTTCATTTATACCAATATTTCATTCAAAAAATGATAAGATAGCCCCACTACATCATTCAGAGTTGATACAACAACCATCAGGGGTTGCCTAGGCTACTACAATGGTGCTACGGGGCCGAATACTGGCTACTAAAAACTTGTAGACCACTGTTACAAGATCCGAACATATTGTTGCAAGATAAGACAATGTGCTAAAGAATTATATCATGGTGCTATAGTGAAGTCTAGAGAGCTAAAAAATCTTGATTTTGACCAAATTTGTCACCCAAAATCCTATAACCATGATGGAGCCTCCAAGTGAAGGTGGAAGAGGAAGAAGAAGAGGGTGGAAAAGAAAAAGAAGGGGATGAAATAGAAGAAAAGGTGCCTAAAAATATTAGAATAGAAGATAAAAGGAGAATAAGAAATAAAATATAGAAATAACCTCCCTCAAAGCTGAAATAAACCAACCATAAACCTTTCAGAAGAAACCAAGCACAAGAAAAGACACGACCAAACAACTGAAAAAAAAAATAAAAATAAAAATAAAAATAAATAAATAAATAAATAATTCCCTACTATAGGAAGAAATAAAGCTGCTACAGGAAGAAATAAAGCTGCTACAAGAAGATATAAATATTATACAGGAAGATAGACTCATTGCTATAGGAAAGTGTGGCACAATTACAGGATAGATCATGGATTCCCCCAAGGTCATGAATGAGGCACACTTACGTAACTTAGTTTCTCAGAGGAGGAGACACTTACAAATTAAAGTTAGAAAAATAGCTATAATTTAAGGCCATTGTAACAATCCTTTAGCACATTAAATATCTCTTTTTGCATAAGATGACATTTTTGTAACTTTAATTTGTTCATTAGGATGATTTATAGATAATTACATATTACGTGCCTAATGTTATTTATTTGTGTATAATATTGTGAGAATATTAGGCAAATTATGAAGATTTAGAGGGTGAGATAATCTAGGGACTCGCTCCCTTCTACAAAAGGACAAAGATTGGATGATAAATGAAAAATATATTATGAAATTATTGAATATATTTTGGAGCTATTGTGATTTAGAAAATCTAGAAATGTGCTCCCTATCATTCAATACAAATTCCTAGTATTGGGAACCAGATCAAAATTTTGAGGGTTTTTGGAGGAAAGAGTTGCCTCCTTTCAAGGATAATTCTTCCCCTTCTAATTGTATATGTAAAAATTCGAATTTTACTCTAGGGGCATGTATTTATTAGTCTTCTTATGGAGAGAACTTGTTATATAACAACTCCACTTTCATTTCTAGTAGATATGTACTTGGACAGATTCAAATAATGAAGTTTGGCACCATTTTTAGCTTCTAAAACTTTGTTTCCTTCATATGACTCTATGTATCGTTGTTCTTGGCGATAACATGAGCCTAGAGCCTTCTTGTACAATTTCTTTATTTCCTTCGAATGTCTTATTCACTTGTGTCTCTTATTTTTGCATTTAGTATTCTTTTTTCCTTTGTTGTAGGTTGTATTGGTTAAATAATTGAAGTGAGTTGTTTTGAAGATTATTTATAGATTCAAAATCATGATGCATCCTTAATAAAACCACGAAAATTCATATTCATCATTGAGGTACTTGCAATTGTTTACTAGTTCATATATCTAGAATTTTTGGAAGTCTCTTGTAGCAAAACAATAGTATTTTTCTCCTATTTTTTAGCAAATAATAGAAAGGATATTTTTATAGTGATTCCACTTGGAATAAGTTGTAAAAATATTATTCTTAATAAAAAAAATTACCCTATACAATTTTCACTTGATCAATTTATGCATTTGGTAGGTTAACTAGCTCACTCGTTTTAAAATTTATGTTTTTTAGTGTAGTAATTATTTTCTCTTTTAGCACATGTTAACGAAGGTATTTTAAAGTGATTCCACTTGGATTGGAGTTCTAGAAAATCCTAATTAATAACAAAATTAACCCAAAATCATTTTCATTTGATTTTAGTGGTCATTTCGCAATCTAACTCGAGAGACAGACGTCTTGTAGCAATCCTGTAGCAATTTGTTTTCAAGATTATCCTTACCCAAAGTCACTCCAAATTCATGGTAGAGGTAGATTTATAACCTATGAATTCTCTAAGACCTCTTTGGTTGAGATTTTTATTGGTTATGTCATCATTTATCTCTTACATTGATCACTTATTGAATGTTGATTTCTACAATTAGTCTAGATTTAGTTTCTTCAATTTAATTTAAGCAAAGTGTGCTTTCTTTCTTCGAATGGTAATATGGGACTTTTATATCCAACAAAATAGAAAATATTTCTTTTAATTCCATTTTTTTTCTATCAATATCGATTAGATTTTATTGGTTATCATTGTGCTTTACATTTTTGCAAATAGAATAGATTTATTTTCTATCCTTTACTTTCTAGCAAGAGTAAATTAGGTTTTCTTATTGTTATTTACCTTTTTCAAATTAGGATTGGAGGTTGTTTGGAACAATACTAAGAGTGGGGGGTGAATTAGTGTTTACAAATCAATAACTTTTTACATTTCATATAATTTCGATACATGACTTTACTGAATCGAACCTGCGTGTGTACACGATTGTTCATAAGGCAACTAGCATATATCCAATGAACTTATAATTCAATTAATCCATCATATGTTTGTCTTCAACCATTGCATTAGTACTGTATTAACCATTAGATAAACATTAACCATGTGCAACAATAACAGAATAAACCATCACACATAAGCAACACACATGAACGCCAAGATTTAAGATGGAAACCCAATGCAGGAGAAAAACCACCTACTACTGTTGTCTTTGTCTTCTTTTTAATATAAGAAAACATGTTTACAATATTATATAGGTGTAGACTCATACCAATATGCAGGAACCCACCTGCAGAAGGCTACAACCTTCTCTCATTCTCCAACTTCTACTAGAAGGAAGCTACAACCCCTTAGCTCTTGTATTGGCTGATATGTTTACCAGTACGTAGGCATCAGACTACAAAAGGATACTACATTCACTCATTCTCCAATTTCTACTGGAAGCGAGCTCCAAACCCCTTATCAAAACACCAACCACTACTGGCAGGGAGCTTCGACTTCCTCACTGGACCATGTCTCATAAATTTTAAGATTGGATATTGCTGGTACACAACAACACAATATGAAGGCCATGTTTCTTCAAATTTTCATACTGGACCCATAAATAATATTGAAACTCAAAATCAATCACCTCTTTAATACATATATCAAATACAACTACATCAACAAATCACTGAAACTCAATCATCAATCTCTGATATAACTCAAACCCAATCATAACTTTCTGAATAAACCAATCATTGAGACAATCGCTGAACCTTTGGCACAACTAAATCATACAATCACTGAAAACCCAATCAACCGATAAATAATAAAAATTTAACCAATCAACTGGAACATTGAGATCATTGTTACTAGAATACAGATCTGAACATAGAACACTGCATCAACAACTAGAACCAAATGCAAGCTCAAAAATCATGTGTAAGATTGTAAACGCTATTTCTGTGAAGCCAACCTGCACGTATACACTACTTCCTTTAGCCCAAGCTATGTATACCTCTAAAAATACTAAATCATAAAACTTCTGAACCAAAAAGTGTATCGAAAAGTAACATTCCAAAGATCTATTATGAGGTTAAAGAGTTCTAAATAGACAGTAGAAAAGATCACCCTTCCCACCCAGTCAATCAATCAATCAATCAGACTCAATCTCCTTATACAATCAATTTTTCAATTTCAGAACTAATTAGCACATCATTGACAGATAGCAGTAAGACATCAACACTAATTAGATAGATCAGTCATCTCTTAACAACAGGCTTTTCTTCTACAAATGCTACTTGGAAATGCCAAACAAGCATGTATACGTGCCTTCACCAAGGAAAACAAGCGTATAGATAAGAAAATAATAACTTATAGCTTTGTAGTTATTCCAGACTTTAGATATACCCATATCATAGCATTTAAGGGACAAAACATTTGTTAGCACTTAGATCTAGCTTATCCATTATCAGATCACATAATGATAAGTCATTTCAGGTATTATGATCCTGATCCATCATTAGGTCACATCCATCATCAAACACTCAGGTGCATACTTAGTTCAAATCAAGCAAAGAATCAGAAACCCATAACATGCATCTTTTGATCTAACTCTTCTTACGATATTCATTACTTACACTTCTTCACACTTGTATCTTCACCTCCTTATATACTTAGAGCCTTTCTCAATACCTCGGACCAAAACAACACATAGACCCTGTGGTATTCTTAGACGGTAAAATAATCGTTATTCCACCCAATATTATGGGCTAATACCATCATATGGACCCTTGGCATTTATTTATCTTATTTTCCTTAATTTTTCATCTCATACACGCTTTTATTTTTGTGAAAGTGTGTGCATACATATATGCTCTTTTTGTTCTGTGAACCTACTTGTATACGCTATTTGAACTAGGTGAACCCGCATACACAGCTCAATATAGCTTAAATCATTCTTTTCCTTCAATTTCTTGATTCTAAACTATAATCCTTTGTTCTGTCATCATGTTATTATGTGCCATTACACTATTACCTCTGAATTGGCCTGTTATAATGTGACTGCCATCATACATCGCTTCTAAAATCATTCCTCTAAACTTCCTTACATTTTGTCACATTTGTAAACACACTTCCATGCATTTTGTCACATTTATAAACACAAATTCCATGCATTCTATCACATCCTATTTATATAAGTTGTCTATCAAGGACAACACTAACACAATCTTCCTATATCAGTCCTTTAACTATTATTTTGTTCCATCATTTTGTCACCTCTGATATCTTTGTGTTCCATCATTCTGTCACCTTTGATCTGTCCTGTAGATTCATCTAGTTACCATATACTTGTTCTACTACAAGTCAATCGCCATCAAGGAAAACACATGCATCATAATGCTAACAATCTCCCCCTTTGGACTTGATGGAAACTACTTTGGTGTTTGGTCCCTACAACCTATAAATAACATCAACACAAGCACCACATCAAGCTACTAGACAAGCACCAAGACTTTCAAAACACTAATCTACTCTCCCCCTTTGACGTCAAGTAGAAAGGGTTGACCAATGTAAAACGAAGGCTTCGAAATCTGATCTCGTGAATATGAACGCTGATCATGCTGCCCCTAGGCACATGCTGAATCTTTGATCAAACTCCCCCTTAGTACATGGTGAGATGCACTGTACTATCCATGCTCCCCCTTAGCACATGCAAAAGTCTAAAAAAAAATTTGAAAAGAATAATATGACTCTATAATGACATTCCTATCACCAATGACTCATACATACATCAATCACACAACCAAGTTGGGATACACCAAGTTTGACTCATCCACCCAACCAAGTGGGTTTAGATATTTGACATGATCTTAAAATTCCATACATGACTGAATATGACAATTATTACATTATAGGTCTTTACATGACCATTACATCAAATGATATACATGACATTTATAACAAATACGAAAGATCTATACAAGACCATGATAGTTATCAACAACTATCATACACCATATGTGATCTGCACCATAAGCATTTATCAACAACATTGAGACCAACAACCTATATATGTCCATCATCATTTCACAAGATATGACAATGTAAATATCATCAACCTATGACAAAGTATGTGACATATAGATATCAACTCATCCTCTTGATCTCATCAGTATCAACTTTTTATGTTTCCTTAGTAGAAAAAGCCTGAACATAGCCTTCCATGAATCAAATAAGCATATGTCATATCTCAAAGTAGTTATACAAAACCATTCACATCATATCATATATGTGAAACCACCATATTCATCACCTATGACCATAACATCATCATCGTAGTAAGAACTGCATGATCTTTCCACAATAACCCTCAATATATCAGCCATGTATTATCACTAGCGAACACTCACATCTGATAAGCATCAACCATGATAATCAACATATGTGAGTATCAAACTTATCATCATAAAGTAAGAAGTCATCATCATTATATCCGTGTCTGCAATAACACCATTCTCTTGGCAAATTTTCTTCATACAAGAGGATCTTTTATACCAACATCACTAGTTAAGTAATCATTCATGTGTCCAGCATAATATGTATCTATCATAGAGATAGCAATATGTATCTAGCTTCTCATCAAAGTGAAAAAGAAAACCATGAGATCATAGTCATTTGTCAAGCTTTCTTGATACCATCAACAACAGCGATGCTCAACCATGTGAGGTCCAAGACCGATAGGAATCCTCATTGAAAACTACACTATATGAAATGTATGCATCTTTGAAGGCATGATGAAAGTAGTATAAAAGAAATGAGTAAAAATTATCAAATAATGAAGTTGTGCATTCAAGCTTTTTTCTTCTCCTTGACCTTATTAAGATCACCATGTAAGAAACATACCATATGTATTATATGCATCATCAAAAGGGTCATCCATAATCATATGCATCATCGAAAGGATCATCCATAATCATCCATAAATCTGATATGAATAACAACTATGTGGCTCAAGCAAAGTATCATTTGAGATTTCATTATAGGCAACCCATGACTGCAACATAACATGATACATCACTTAATTATTTCAACAATAGAAGCATCCTCACCATTGATAAGAACCATTATGTACCAAAAACGTCTAAGCATAATGCCAACAATGCATTATTAGAAGCATAGCATATTCTTTCCCTGAACCTGTGCCAAATGTTCACTATTTGATCTGATCATTGCATATATCAGTTAGAATCATCAAGGCATCATCATCAACCAGTTATACATCAAGTCATCAACAAATTATGAGGATCAAAAAAACTTCCAAGTAACATCCAAGGTTGTAATCATCAATCATCAAGACCGAAAATACAATTGATAATCCACTGAACAATATGAAACCCCTTTTCTGAGTCTATCCCACAGCTTCTTCATCAATCCAACATGTACGTGACTATGTAGCTTCGAACTCGCGTATATACATGACCTGTCTTCATACTATCAATGTATGAGAATTGGAGCACTAAAATTTTATATTTTTAGTTCCTTTTGTTCTGACTATACCTGGTTCTAGAACTTTTTTTGAGGCGTCAGTTCTAAGAATATCATTACCATGACAGTTCTTCATTAGAGACTCCAATTTTATCTTGTCTCCAGTCATGTGATGAGCACATCAACTATCATCTTTGTCTTCGAATGATCAGAGAGAAAGATCACACCTTACATGATCTTCCTTTTCTTGATTCTTTGTGGATTCATCTTTTTCAAATTTTCTGATATAAATTTGCTTATTTGATTACTTACCATATTGTCTACGAGGATCCATATCCTTGTCCCTACATTCTTTTGCTATATGCCCAAACATTCTACAAGTATAGCATCTTATTTGTTTCGTATTCCTTCTAAAGAAATCAATGGCTTTGTGACCAACCATATTGCAAGAGAAACAATGTCCCTTAAAGTACCTAGAAGTTTATGATGTTTTTGTGTGACGGTTATTAGCTAGAACCATTCTACTTCTGAATCTGGGCACAACATGCCCAAAATTATGACATATAAAACATTCAACATTATTCATCAGATGAAAGAATCGATTAACACTTCCATAGTTAGGAGTAAATGAGTTTCTTTGAAGAATTTATTTCCTTGGCTATTGATGGGGTTGACCTCTTTTCTTCTTGTTGAGAATTTCAGATTTTGCATTAGAATTTCTTTCTTTAGTTTGTGAGCTAGATACACCTTTAATAGTTTCATGAAAGCCAAGACCATATTTGATGGTAGAAGACCTTTTACTACTGAGAATATTATCCAAAATCTTAGTACTATCTTGAAATCGTAAAAGTTTATCCTTTTCTTCTAATTTACCTTTTAGGATATTACCTCAACCTGATATTGCTCTTCCTTTTCAAGATATTGGTTCTTCATGCTTTCTTCAACTTTTTTTCCTTCTTCCACTTGTTGCCTTAATTTGAGAATCTCATTTTCTTTTTCTTCAAATGATTGAAGTAGTTCTTCATTCTGCTTATGTGAATTTTTAAGATCCTCGTTTAGAGAGACGACCACAGCTTCAAGACCTTCACAATAACTGGTTCTTTCTATAAGTTCCTTGGTTGTTGTTTCCTTTTCATTCACTTCATTTCTCAATGATGTCACTTCATCCTGCAGCCTTTCACTTTGATCTTCCTTTTCTTTGTATTGCTTATTTATTTTGTTTCCTTCCTCCAACTGATTTTTTAACCTAGTAATCTCTTCTTTGTACGTACACTCCCTTTTTTCAAATAGATCTTGTTGATCTCTAATTTTTTCTGTGAGCCTTTTAACCTTTTCCTCTATATTTCTTTCACTTTCACGCATAAGAGGAAATTCATTTGTTTCACTGTCACTTTAATTATCATCAATAGTGCATGAACAGAGAAATGTATCACCAGAAAACCTAACATTTGTACCTAATAATTCTTTTTCTTATTCATCTTCAGTCTGGAGTGATTCTACATCTAAATACTTACTTCCACCTAATAGGCGATTGTCTCTCCTGCTGTCATTGTTCCTTTGAGATGTCTTCTTCTTCTGAGGTGCTTTATTCTTTTGCTTCTTTCCCATTGTTACAATGGATATCGTTCAAGCAGCCAAGCTTCTGCCAAAGGACTTGCTCTCATACCAATTGTTGGGAATAATACTGAGAAGGCGGGGGGGTGAATCAGTATTTACAAATCAAAAAAATTTTACATTTCATATTCATATTTCTATATGCGACTTTAATGAATTTAACTTTCGTGTGCATGCGACTGTTCTTAAGGCAACTAGCATATATCCTGTGAACTTATAATTTAGTTAATCCATCATATGTTTGTCTTTAGCCATTACACTAGTACTTTATTAACCATTAGATAAATAGTACCACATGAAGCAATAATAGAATAAACCATCACACATAACAAACACACATGAACACCAACATTTAAGGTGGAAACCCAATGCGAGAGAAAAACCACTTGTTGTTGTTGTCAATGTCTTGATTGTAACAAAAGAAAAACCTGTTTACAATATTGTATTGGCACAAACTCATATTAGTACGTAGGAACCCACCTACAGAAGGCTACAACCTTCTCTTGTTCTCCAACTTCTACTGGAAGGAATCTACAACCCCCTAGCTCTTGTACTGGCTCATATGTTTACTAGTATGTAGGCGTCAGCCTACAGAAGGCTACTACATGAACTCGTTCTCTAGCTGCTACTGGAAGGGAGATCTAACCCCATGATCAAAACACCAGCCACTATTGGCAGGAAGTTTCGACTTCCTCACTAAAGGCTCCAACCCTTAGTTTCCTACAGGGACCATGTTTCATAAATTTTCAGACTGGATACTCCTAGTACACAGCAACACAATATGAAGGCCATGTTTCATCAAATTTTTATACTAGACCCATCAGTAACATTGAAACTCAAAACCAATCACCTATGCAATACATCTATCAAATACAACTACGTCAACTAATCACTGAAACTCAATCATCAATCTCTGATATAACTAATACCCAATCATCACTTTCTAAATCAACCAATCATTAAAACAATCATTGAACCTCTGAAAAACGGAATCAAACAATCACTAAAAACCCAATCAACCAATACATAATCAAAATTCAACCAATCAACTGGAACAGTTAGATCATTGTAACGATAATACACATTTGAACCCAGAACATTGCATCAACAACCAAAACCAACTGCAACCTAAAAAATCATGTGTCAAATTTTATATACTACTTCAGTGAAGCCAAACTGCATGTATAAGCTACTTCCTTTAGCCCAACTTACATATACCTCTAAAAATACCGAATCATAAAACTTTTGAACCAAAAAATGTAAAAAAAAAGTAACATTCTAAAGATCTACTATCAAGTTACAGAGTTATAAACAAACAATAGAAAATATCACCCTTTTGACCCAATCAATCAATCAATCAGAATCAATATCTTTATACAATCAGTTTTTACTTCTAGATCTAATGAAGACATCATTAACAGAAAACAGTAAAACAGGAGCACTGATTAGATAAATCAGTCATCTCTAAACAACGGGCTTTTCTTCTGCATACGCTACAAGGAAATGTCAAACCAATGTGTATATGTGCCTTCACCAAGGCAAACCAATGTATAGATATGCAAATAATAACTTATAACTTTGCAGCTATTCCAGACTTCAGATATACCCATATCATAGCATTTAAAGGACAAATCATTTGTTAGCACTCAAATCTAGCTTATTTATTATCATATCACATAATGATAAGTCATTTCAGGTCTTATGGTCTTGATCCATCATTAGATCTCATCCATCATCAAACACTCAAGTGCATACTCAGTTTAGATCAAGAAAAGCATCAGAGACCAATAACATGAATATTTTGATCCAAATCTTTATAAGATATTCATTACTTCCACTTCTTCACACTTTGATCTTCACCTCCTTATATACTAAGAGAATTTTTCAATACCTTGGATCAAAACAAAAGATAGAACCCGTGGTATTCTTAGACACGATCAAATAATCACTATTCTGCTCAATATTGTGGGTTAATAACATGGGATGGACCCTTGGTATTCATTTATCTTAATTTCCTTAATTTTTCATCTCATATGCATTTTTGTTTATGTGAAAGTGCGTGCATACGTATACGCTCTTTTTGTTCGGTAAACTCGCTTGTATACACTACTTGGACTAGGTGAACCCACATATACAACTCAATACAACTTAAATCATTATTTTTCTTCAATTTCTTGATCTTGAACTATAATCCTTTGTTCCATCATCCTTTTATTGTATGTCATTACTTTGTTACGTCTAGGTTGACCTATTATAATGTGAGTACCATCATACATCACTTTTGAACTGATTCCTCTGAACTGCCCTTCATTTTGTCACATCTATAAACACAACTACCATACATTATGTCACATATGTAGACAAAACTATCATGCATTTTGTCACTTCCTGTTTATATACGTTGTCTATCAAGGACAACACTAACACTATCTTCCTCTATCAATCCTTTAACTGCTATTCTATTCCATCATTCTATAACCTCTGATCTATCCTGTAGATTCATCTAGTTATTATATACTTGTTTTACTACAAGTGAGTTTCCATCAAGGATAACACATGCATCATAATGCTAACAGAGGCTTACCTAGATATTTTCTCGTTTCAAGTTGTTTCATTTCCTTATTTCCCTTACATCAAAGGGAGTGAGGCTAGGAAGAGGAGGGTGTCTTCTACACATACAGTGTCGACCCGTCTCAAGTTTGTATGAACCCCTGGTTATTAATTCAAGTGCGAAAGTGTAGGGAATGGTGATTTTCTTGCACTCCAACAAAATCAACTTCTTCTAGACTAAAGACTCTCGCAATAAATTAATTAAAGGTTGTGTTATCATAATGAAAGCACTTTGTCAAAATCCCTTCGCACTATGAAATCTTTTTTTATGGTTATCTTTGTCCAAATAGGCATATATGTAGGATAGTGGAGGAAGTACATAGTGTGGAGGAAGCTTTCATGCTTCCATTGTGAACACCTCCACACTCTAGAAAATGATGTTGAAAATAATACTGAGAGGGAGGGGTGAATCAGTATTATCTAGACCTTTTACCAAATCTTCCTTATTTATACTTTGAATTATTTTTGCATATCAGTACCATAAAATAATGAGCATGACAAGAAAAGCAGACAGTCACATCAAAGAACACCAGATATAAGGTGGAAACCCAATGTGGGTGAAAACCACCTGCTGCAATATGTCTCTATCTTCTTTCAAATTAGAAACTCCTTTTACAATGTTCTTGTACTGGTGCAGTCCTTTACCAGTACGCAGGCTACAACCTGCAGAGAGCTACAACTCTCTCTTTTTCCAGTCTCTCCTGGAAGGGAGCTACAACCCCCTACTTCTTTTCTTTCAAGGACCACCTTTCATAAATTTTCAAACTGGATCCATAAATATCAAATGATCATCAAGTACCAGTAAGTCACCGAGATAACCAGATCTCCTGCGGCGCCTCCTGCGGCATCTCCTGTGGTGCCTCCTACGGCGACTCCTGCGGCACCTCCGCACTTCCGCAGCTGCAATGCTCGAGAGATCACCCTTCATAGATTCGCTTTCCACTTCACTTTCATATAGATCGAGCTTTTGAAACAATAACCCAATATATCAGATCTTAAGATATTCAACCCAAAAGCATGCCTAAGCCAAATGATCTCCTTTGCTTTATATAGGCAAGCTCTTCTTCAAATCATGGATCATGGGGCTCAATAATAATAATAAAATAAAACAATACCATGGGCCAAAACCATAACAAACCAATACCATCAACTCAATACTAGGGATCAAAACGTCTGTCGAGATGCCATGGTCCAAAAACCATAGGTTCAAATTCCAAGGACTAACTACCATGGACCAAAGGTAAGTTTTCCCACATGAAATAAACTTTTCTCCATAGGTTCAAATTAAGGACTAACTACCATGGACCAAAGGTAAGTTTTCCCACATGAAATAAACTTTTCTCTGCATAAAATTCCGTGAACTTTTCTCCACATGAATAAATTTTTTAATTCTCATCATATTGAGAGCCATGCCATGGGTGTTGCCATCAAGTACAACACTTTAGCCATAATGCCAACAGTCAGCCTTCTCTAGCAGTCTCTCAAGGTGGATGTTGATCTGCTCGAGCCAAGACTCTCGGTCATTGTTAATCTCTTTCTCTAATGGAGTGAGCTCAATCCTCCTATGTTGGGCAGATTGGCGATTCTCGCAGATGTTTTGCAGCTCCATGACCTCATGCTGGTCTACTCCAAATACCTGATAATCCACTTAGCCCTCTCCAAATTGAGTGACAAGGCTTGGATCTCCGTTTGCTGCTCCTGGATGGTCCTCCTAAGTTTGGCACTCTCCACATCTGTATCATCATCATGAATGAGGATGAAGTTGGCCTCTCGTTCACATGATGGCCCCTCGTCATGCATGGGCCTCTTTCCCTTGTCATGTACCTGTGTTGCCGATGTCGGAAGCGAGGCCCCTTCCGCCCCGGGTGGAGATAACACTCGCTTTGTTGCTGCGAACAAATGTCTACTGCCTCTCTAATATGTGATGAATACTGGCATAGTAGCAGTCTCATGGTGCTCATACTGATGAGAACGACCACCTATCTCATGTTCAACCTCTAATAATACCTGTGAAGTGTTGAAGAGGTCACGAGAGATGAAATCATCCCAAGTAATGCTCTATAATCCCAGCTGATGAACCACCAAAATCTTAATAAGAGCAAAATGATAGACACTGTTAAGTTGCTGCTGAGGGGTCTTGTGTTGCATGAAGGTGTTCATCCTCTCTATGTTCCTTCAAATAAAATATGGGATGTTCATCATCCATACCCTAGTAAGTGCATGAGCAACCTGATGTGATAGGCATATAAACGAGAGAACCTCCCCTCACAGCTGAAATATTTCATGATTAACTTCATCAATGGAGCATATTCATCTTTCAAATATCAAAATGGAAAGACTCTTTTGCGTTGCCTCAAGAAACTGTGGCCTTAATGTATGGCTCATAATGCTGCCGATCAACCTTCTGTTTCTTGTGCCATGGATCTCCAATGTTCCGTATGCCGGTTGCTAATGAGACAGTTTCAGGTGTCAGTGTGAAGGTGACACCGGCTAAGATAGAGTGGTCTCCATGTAAGTGAAGCACAAAAAGACGAGCCAACTCACGATGAACTCGAACACTAGCCACCTTTTGACAAAATTCAAAACATGACAGATGCTGGAAACATGACATAGCAAGAGGGCAGGCCTGTAATTCTGTAAGAGTGGTTGGTTCATCCCTAACATGTTTGCCACTTTTATGATGTCTCCGGGGAGCCTGTTCTTCTAAGGATGAATCACTTTGGATTTCCATTTCATACTCCGATGAATGCTCAGATGCCATGACTACTGTATATGGATTGTGCTTGGACTGCCCTTTGATGATGTATGAAACTATGTGTTGTTATGAACTCTGCCACCAAGGGGAACAATGCAAAAGGGAGTGTTAGGAAGGGGAATAATATGATGGGATTAGGGGTTATGGGGGGGAATTTTGTTTAGGGACATGTAGGAGGGTTTGGGGATTTTATAAGGTAGGATTTTGGGGTTTTACATTTGAAAAATGAATGAAGGGGATAGGGAATAGGATTTTAGTAACGTTTTAGGGTAGGGAAAAAAAAGGGAAAAATGGGATAGGGGGGAAGGGAACGATGGAAAGAAGGGAAAGGTGAAAGGGAGGAGGAACCTTGGCATCCACACAACGAATTTGCAACCCTAACAACAATGGTTTTGATGATTTCAAGTGGTAGGGTTTAGGAGTTTTCATTGCAACCATAAACGGCCATAAACCATCATCATATTCACAAAATTTGATGAGCAACCGAGATTTTGACCCTACCTGGCAATTTCAAGCATTTCAAGGCGATTTGTTGCAAATTTTGAGACAAACCATGCCTTTATGGGTGTGCGCCACGCAGCATACCCAGTGTGTCGCGCCCTTTGTGTGCGTCATGCCCGTGTTAATTTAACACTGTGTGGTCGCGCCCTATGCGCCGCACTCCCTCTGTGTGTCGTGCCCCTCTGCCTGTGCGCCGCGCCTATGAAAACACCTCCAACCTCACTCAAAATGCGTGCTTTCTCTTGCAATCACTTTGAAATGCTTTCTCTCTATCCTTGGTGTGCAAAATGACATTGTTCCTTGTGGAAATTCTATATAAAGACATTTGGAGTCATGGTTTTGATTTTTGTTTCTTCAAAACCCACTTTGATAATGTTTTATTTTGGCACTTTTTCCTAATTTAATTCAACTCTGTATTTCACGTTTCCCTTTGAATTTTTAGCTAAAATGATGAAATTTTTAGCACTTTTTGCAGGGGTTGCATGACATGGCATTTGGCTAAGGAAACCATGACTGCGCCTGAAGAGATCAACTGGAAACTTTTTTGAAAATTATGACATGACACACTGTTTGACTTTTCTTCAAAACAGATTTTTGAAGAACAGTCGTAATCTGTCAACATGACGATGAAAATCTTTAAATCACAACTTTGTAAGGGCCTCCCTCTGGCCTGCATGGCTTTATTGGACATGGTTGAAGACCAAATTGACTAATCCCTAGACCTAATGACTGAAAATGACTCTTGTCCATTAAAAGATCAACTATTGACTGTTATGGACTTTAGTGAACATTGATGAAAAGACCTAAGCTAGCAAGTGCCAGACATGAGGGGAAATGACTGACAAGACCTTTCCGTCAGATTATGGCATGCCCCTAGCATAATGCAGCTAAGTGAATGGAGTGAGACTCCTAAAAATGAAATGCAGAGAGAGTTTTGATCTCTAACGGAGGACTGACGAGATCGACTCTAACATTAGCTCCAATGGGGGATGGTAGCTCCTTGGAGGTGCCAAGAACAAAAAATCTCTGGAAGAGCTAGACAGTGCCTTCGTCCATTGGGCTATGGAGTCATTATTTCGACAAAAAACACAAGACTCTGACTCATTTATGACACTAAAATGACCAAAAAATTGACTCAAATTTGATATTGAAATGACTTGAAGACAAACTTGACAAACTCTAACCAAACTGAAATAAAATGGTATTTACAGTGACAGTGGGAGCAGCGTCCATAATTTAGAAATGGTACCGCTTGAGCATTCGACCATTTATCGGCCCTCCTGGACAATCTTCCCCGTTCATTTCCTTCAGAAGAAAGGCATTCTGACCTCGATATGCTACAATCTTGAAGGGACCTTTCCAAAGATTATCGAACTTACCATGTTTACCCTTTTCCTCATTCCTTTCATCCCACTTCAGCACCACATCATCCAACTGAAATTTGTCCGCCTTTGCTTTTCTGTCATAAATTTTCTTAATATTCTCCTACAACTTGGACGTTTTTTGGAAAACTTCTTCTCTGGTCTGCTGCAAGTGGACCATTTGATTCAACCTTCTCTGCATAGGATCATCTTCACTGTCGGCCTCCTGAAAAAGTTTGACTACCGGGGCTGCGAGAGAGGTAGGAAACACCGTGTCAACTCCATAAACAAGCTCAAACGGGGACGTACCAATTGATTTCTTCTGACTGACCCAATCTGCCCAAAGTGCATTGACCAACCTCTTATGCCAACTCTTCTTGTTTATTTCCAGCATCTTCTTGATGATGTTGACCAGTGATTTATTAGAAGACTCCGCCAATCCATTGCCTTGCAGATGATAGGCAGTTGAGTGACCCAAAATGATGTGATATTTATGACAAAACTCTACCATCCTTTTTTATTTGAAAGTTGTTGCGTTATCAGTGATTAACTTATTCAGGCAACCAAAGCAAGACAAGATGTTATCTTCAAGGAATGAAATAATTACCACATCTGTAGCTTGTCTGGTGGGAATTGCTTCAATCATTTCATGAAATAATCTGTCACTGTGAGGATCCATCTATGTTGACCGGAAGAAGCGGGATGAATTTCACCAATGAAATCCAACCCCCATTGCTGAAAAGGAGCACTCACCTCAATGCGCTTAAGTGGTAAAGGCTATAATTTCTGCCTTAGAAAATCTGACACTTATGACAGCTCTTGACCACCTTATATACATCAGCAAGCAATGTCGTCCAATAGTATCCCGCTATCAGGACTTTATTTGTTGTTGATTTCCAAAAACGGTGACCACCACAGTCTCCTTCGTGGAAATCCTCCATGACCTTCTTTGCTTCTTTTTCCACCAAACAATTTAACAGAATGCCACCAGGATCTTTCCAATAAAGTGCAGAATTTAGAATGCAAAACTTGGTAGCCTTCAATTTGAGTGTTCTAGCTTTGTTTCTAGTCATGTCGGGCGGTGGTGACAAATTTTTAAGCACATAGATGATATTCGAATACCACGGAGAAAGAACAAACATTTCAGATACTTGAATTGACGAACCTTCCTCATTCTCATAGGACATAGCAGCGATCAGATTTATGTCTAAGGCGTGCAAGTTTGATTTGGCCATTAACTTTGCCAATCCCTATCCTTTAACAAGCTTCATGGGCTTTATTTCCACATCATATTCCAACAAAGTTGCAATCCACTTGCCTTGTCTTCCTTCCATATCTGTCTGCACTAAAACATCTTTCGCAGCAACATTAGGAACATAAGCCAAAATACGAGAATGCAAAATATATACCCAAAAATCTTTCAATGCTTTCACAAGTGCAAGGGCTTGCTTCTCAATGATGTTGTATTTTAAGGCTGCATCTCTTATAGCTCTGCTGAAAAAAGAAATTGGTCTTTTGTGATCATCTCTTTTCTGCAATAACATAGCTGCCATACTATGCTCTGAAGAGAATGAAAACAATATGAAATCTTGAGTGTAGTCTGGGCTAACTAGAACTGGAGTTGAAGAAAGAGCCAATTTGACTAAATTGAAAGATTTTACAGCCTCCTCTGTCCATTTCACTTGGCTTTCCTTCTTAAGAATGTTTGTAATCTCTCTTAGGTGTTCAGCAAGATTAGGTACAAAGCGGCGTAGAAAATTCATTTTACCATTGAAAGATTGAATCTCTTTCTTATTTCGGGGCAGATCTATTTTCTGAATCGCTTGTACATGTGCTGGGTCAATACGAATGCCATCTTTTGAGATAATGTGCCCGAGTAGTTTACCTTTCTCCTTGGCGAACAAGCTCTTTTTCGGATTCAGTGACAGACCATATTTTTTGCACTTTTGAAAGACAATTTTTAGATGGTACATGTGTTCTTCATTAGATTTGGAAAACACCGTCATATCATCCAGGTACACAACCAAAAAGACATCCTTCTCATTTGCGAAAGCCAAGTCCATTGCACGCTGAAATGTGGCACCCGCGTTCTTCAAACCGAAAGGCATTTAGCGTAATGAAAAGTTCCCCATGGAGTGGTGCACATTGTCTTGTCTCAGTCATCTTCATGGACAGAAACTTGGTTATATCCGGAATAACCATCAAGTAGTGACATACGAGATGCTCCCACTACTCACTGAAGTATATGGTCCATTTTGGGCAGTGGATAGTTATATTTCAATGAAGATTTATTGAGATTTCTAAAATCAATGCACAAGCGAATCTCACCTGTCTTCTTTTGTACGGCACCAAATTAGAGATCCAATCCGAAAATATGATGGGAACAATGATTCCTGATTTGTACAACATGTTTATCTCCTTTTCAATTGATGGCAGCAACTTTGGATTTAGCCTCCTCAACTTCTGTCTGGTTTCTGATTGGGCTTAATGGGTATAGTGTGCTGAATTATATTGGTATCATATGTCTTTAAGTCAGAATAGTCCCAAGCACACACATCAGCAAATGAAGACAACAAACTGATATTTTTGGCTTTTATCTTTTGTGGCAATGCTTTAGACAGTTTTACCATTTTAGGATTAGCAGTTGTTCCGACCTTGACCTCTTCCACACCCTTCTCTGTTGGCTGCAATGTTGGTTTGCAAGCTACATCATCTTGATCAAAGAGCTCTTCTAAAGGTATCAAGCCTTTAGGAATAATGTTATTCTTTAGCTGCAACACGTCCATTTGATTGATCTGCACATCATCTTTACCATTATCTTTACCATCGTCATTTTCACATCAATTGAGGTTTCTTTGAACTTACCTTTGTTTTGTAGAAAATCATCAATATCCTCATCATCTTGGAAAACTTGCCAATATCTCTGATTGTCCAGGATGGTCGAACGATGCTTGACATGGATTTCGAATTTATTACTGGAGTTCATTGGGATCTTCAAACTACTTGTTGCCTTAGCAAGAGCATCAGCAATGCTATTTTGTATACGAGGCACACATGTTAAGGTATATTCTGAAAATAATTTTCGGATGTCTAGGACTACATTACGGTAAGCCCGCATCCGAGGATGCTTTGCTTGATATTCTCCTCTGACCTGCTTAATCACCAATTCGGAGTCGCCATATACTGCAATCCTCTTAGCATTCAGCTTTCTTAGAATTTTTAGGCCAACAATCAGAGCTTCATACTCAGCTTCATTGTTTGAACAATCAAAAGCTAACTTGTAAGAGCATACCCACACATTACTAGGCACTTTGTTCAGGGTGGAGAAAGGACTATGTACCCAAATCCCAATTCCAACACCATCATTTCCCATTGCTCCATCGAAATCCATGGTCCACAAACCTTCTTCCTCTTCTTGTAAGTGCTAAAAATCTGTTTGTTGTGCTTTGTCTGCTTGTTGTCCATTACTTTCAGTTGATCGCTCAACAGTGTTCTGCTATTCTTGTCCTTCTCTCTTTAAAACTCCTCTGAAATTTTCTGTTATTTTTGGAATATTATCTACTTCTACTAACTAACTATCGATATCACTGAAACTATCAGAATACAAAATGAAAGACTCTAAATCTGTATGTACATAATTAATAGGATGATTTATTGGTTTCTCCTTGCTTGTAATCATGTATTTCATTTTTTGTTCCCGATACAGTTTCCTCATTTGGCCAAACACCGAAATCGTTGCATAGGAGAAATCTAGTTGCAGTGTCCCTTTCAATTTTGCTAACCAAGACCTGGAAAGAAGGATGCAAAACCTAGGAGGAATATCTGCTATGACAATATCCATCAAAAAATTCTTCATTGGGAATTGATCTAGACTCACAACCAAGTCTTTGATGAGCCCGATACATCTTGCTCTGCTGGAATCAAATGAATAGAGATCATGGTATTGTCGGGTGATGTCCAAACCCAACTTATCCATGATAGCCTTGGGCATGAGATTGTGAGAAGCTCTGGAATCGAACATGGCATTATGTAACACAAAATCATGCAATATTAAACTGATATAAAAAGGTGGCACATCATTATCAGGAGACTCACCATTCGATGCTGGCCCAAAAATCATTTCGGGTTGATCATCTTCGACATTCACCATGTCAGACATTGGGTCCAAATTCAAAATTTTAGACACTTGCCCTCTATAACTGTTGTTCCTCATCATTTTAGTCAAGGGAATGGATACCTTCAATTTAGAAATTTCATTCTCTAAATTAAAAGCGGGAATCTTTTCTGCCTCTTTGACTGGGATTTCTCTCCTTTCCTTTTCTTTCGATGCAATTGGCTGATTTGATTTTTCTGCTGATGGTGATTTGCTGCTATCCGGATCAACCGCCTCCTTTCCTTTCCTTTGTGTAACTGATGAATCATTCTTTGATGCCTCAACATCCTTCCTCTTCTGAATTGGTTTAGCTGGCACGTCTCTGTTTCTAAGTGAATATCGCCGCTGTTGGGTGCACAGAGCATTCATATAGCCTCTTTGGTAATCATCTGTTCTTCCTCCAAAACGGTGTCACTTGCTAGAATGAAATCTGCATCTTTGTGTACAACCGAATTTTCTACATACTCCTCATCCTCAGTAATATAAATAGGCAAATCATCAGGAGTAAAGAAGTGGTTTTCTTCACCTATTATATTCTCATCCTCATCTGACTTTGGTCCATGCACAAAATTTTGCTGCAAAGGTGGTTGTACTGGCTGCTGTGTTGTCTTCTCTTGGGCTCGCTGATCTCTCTACCTTATTCTATATTGTGGCTATTACTAGCCACGGAAGTTAGGATTTCTAACTTGTGGCTCAGGTTTGTCAAGTTTCACCCTTTCAAGCATTTGCTCTACCTTCTGGAGTAATTGATCTACCGAGGAAGATTCTTCTTTTACGGTGACCTTCTTTTCTGCCTTTGCTCTAGCCCTCTTGGTTAGCAGGTTTGCTTCAACGCTAACCACGATCTTCTGCATGTCTTCCATTGTGGCCAATTCTCTCTCTCTTAATTGATAAGCCATGTCAACATCAAACCCATCCGGAAACTTCACCATGGCTAGCCCCACAGGTGGCCTTAGATGATCGGGAATTTCATTATAAACAGAATTGAATCTAATGCAGTAGTCTTGGACTGACTCACCAGCGTTTCGTTTGATTTGCTCATATTCAGCCAGAATTTGGAGAGGATTATTTTTCACTTCCCAACGGCCTAAAAATTGTCTTTGTAGGTCGGCCGAGGTAGCAATACATTTAGCCGAAAAACCTTTGAACCATTTCCTCACTTCACCTGCAAATGTATGTACAAAGAGTCTCATTGCCACATTCTCTGCATCGATCTCATGAAGTTCACAGAAATCTGCCATTTTGTCCACATGTTGCTGAGCGGTGATGTTGTTAGGCGTGCCATCAAAAAAAGGGATTTTTCTTTGATAATCTGCGAGCATATCATCTAAAACTTGAGGCAGGACAACAGGTGCAAAACGAGCAGCCATCACTCTTGGTAGGTTTGGCCTTGGAGGTGTTGGAGGAGTGTGCACTGTTTGTAGGGGGTTAACAATTGGAATTTGAAGCTGTGCCACAATGTAATTATCAATTGAACTGTTAGCCCTTTCAGTTTCCAAGTCTACAAGAAACTATGGATTGGGGACAGTAGAGTCAACCGCCCTTTCGGATTTGGTCTCGAACAATGATATTTCAAACTGCTCATCAAAATCTAGCTCTTCAAGATACTCAAAAATGTCAAGACATGAATGGGATTTGAACGCGGGAGATATAGAGCTCTCTTGACGACGAAGTCTTGGAATCAAATTGGGATTTTCGTAGATGTGCAGAGGATCTAGATCTGGATTAGCTCTGGTATATCTTCTAGAAGCCAACGTGCTATTAAGAAAAATCAAAAGGACACGATCAACTCACTCAACCTATCAAATCCTATACTTATCATCTGAAAGTTTAGAATTATCAAGAAGTAAGGAGTGTAATATCGTTCCCCAATGGAGTTGCCACTATGTTAGCACCTAAATCTGCCTTAGGCTGAAGGAAGGCAAAATTCAGGGTAACCACAAATCACGCTTAGTCTGGTAGCTAGCCCTACCAGAGCAGGAGAGGGCTCTCTCCGTGTCACGCTCAGTGAACAAATAATCGATATGGTCTGAGATGACTTACAGTGAATATTGATTTTAGGCTAGGTAAATAAATATGGAAACAAGAGGCAATTTTTTGATAAATGACTGAGTTTCTGGGATGTATGGGACCAACGAACAACAATGAGCAGAGAATTTAACACAAAGGCACAGATTACTTCGTGAGGCAAGACAGGCGGAAAGTATAGCAATTAACTTTGAAATAATGTGAAATGGAAAGATTGTTTAGGAGGGTGACAAGGGCATAAATACATGAATCCTTTTCAACAGAAGAAGAACACAGAACGTGAAACTTTCCCACAGGCAGAGCAATAAACATGAATTCTACCTTATCTTACTTAGAAAATTTCACTGGAAATGAATATGAATGAACTGTGAAACATAACGAAATACATATGAAACATAAAGAGAATACATTTCCTACACTCACACCACATGAATCTCATGAACCAGAGCCACTGCCTTTCATTAATTCTCTGTCAAAATATACAATGAGTAGTTGAGTTTCTCTCCCACAGTCTCCTAGAAATTACCACCAACCCTTTGCAAATGGTTTTACATACAATAAATAGACTTTTCCATTGGGAAATGGAATGAACCAAACTTGGGGAGTTTTTCAAATCATTACAAACTCGAAATGGAAAGCCAACCATTAGTGACAGGTGCAGCGTTACAAAAATGACAAACTCGTGGGTGACTACTCGCCTTCCTTTGCCACTTGGATAGAAGCCAACCTTTAGTGAAAATACTTTTTAAACTTTGCCTTAGCTGCCAAGAAAAATATAGTGTAAATGAGCAGGCCCACTTGGAGAAAATCACGAATCGAAATGTCGCAGAGCGGAAGCGATTCTGGCCTTTGGGTCTCTGTGCGCTGCACCCAAAACTATATGCGTCATGCCGCTTTGGAGGCGATTTTGGAGGTACCTGATAAAGTCCAAATTATACCCAAGTGTGCTTGTTAGCAATCCCTACCTGTCTACTTTCCAACCCAAGTAGAATTTCTAAATTTGGTGCTCATTTGACCCTCCCAAACTTCAATCTCCCAAGATTGCTTCCTGTGTGTCAAAATAGGGGCAGAGAGGTCATTTTTTGAGTGTTTTTGACCTCCTGGGAACTCAAAACTTGCCCAAACTTCTTGACCACGCACCAAAAGTCATGATTTTTCATCTTGAATCCAAAAATGCAAACCTTTCATGATTTGGAGCTCCCTATCATAAGCGTCGCACCACTGGCGCGACGCATAGGGAGAAAAACCTTTTTTTGTGCACAAAAATTTGTCAAATGACCAACATTGCCCCAAATTTTTTGAAATTTGGGCTGGAGATTCCCTATGAAGTGCTATGTTGGGCCACAGAGGCTTTAGCCAAGATTCAGAGCTAATCTTGCTCTTTTTTCCTCTTTTGTCTTTTTGTTGCTCTCCTCAATTTCGCCTTCAAATTCCTTATCCGAGCCTTTGAACTCATGTTTTGTGCCCTGTAGTGATAAACCATCTGCGTCAATAATGTTTTGTAATTTTTGGCCTTCTCTAATAGTCTCTCAAGGTGGATGTTGATCCGATCGAGCCAAGACTCTCGGTCATTGTTAATCTCTTGCTCTAATGGAGTGAGCTCAATCCTCCTATGTTGGGTAGATTGGCGATTCTCGCGGATGTTTTGCAGCTCCATTATCTCATGCTGGTCTTCAAGCTGTTTGTTCCTCTGCTCCAAATACCTGATAATCCACTTATCCCTCTCCAAATTGAGAGACAAGGCTTGGATCTCCGTTTGCTACTCTTGGATGGTCCTCCTAAGTTTGGCACTCTCCACATCTGTATCATCATCATGAATGAGGATGAAGTCGACCTCTCGTTCACCTGATGGCCCCTCGTCATGCATGGGCCTCTTGCCCCTGTCCTGTACCTGTGTTTCCGATGTTGGAAGCGAGGCCCCTTCCACCCCGGGTGGAGATAACACTCGCTTTGTTGCTGCGAACAAATGTCTACTGCTTCTCTGATATATGATGAATACCGGCATAGTAGTGGTCTCATGGTGCTCATACTGATGAGAAGGACCACCTATCTCATGTTCAACCTCTGATAATACCTGTGAAGTGCTGAAAAGGTCATGGGAGATGAAATCAACCTAAGCAATGCCCTGTAATCCCAGCTGATGAACCACCAAAATCTTAATAAGAGAAAAATGACAGACACTGTTAAGTTGCTGCTGAGGGGTCTTGTGCTGCATGAAGGTGTTCATCCTCTCTATGTTCCCACAAATAAAATATGAGATGTTCATCATTCGTACCCTGGTAAAGTGCATGAGCAACCTGATGTGATAGGCATATAAATGAGAGAACCTCCCCTCACAGCTGAAATATTTCATGATTAACTTCATCAGTGGAGCATATTCATCTTTCAAATATCGGAATGGAAAGAATCTTTTGAGCTAACTCAAGAAACTGGCCTTAATATATGGCTCATAATGCTGTCGATCAATTTTCTGTTTCTTGTGCCATGGTTCTCCAACGTTCGGTATGCCAGTTGCTAATGAGACAGTTTCAGGTGTCAGTGTGAAGGTGACACCAGCTAAGATAAAGTGGTCTCCATGTAAATGAAGCACAAAAAGATGGGCCAACTCATGATGAAATCGAACACTAGCCACCTTTTGACAAAACTCAAAACATGACAGATGCTGGAAACATGACATAGCAAGAGGGCAGGCTTGCAATTCTGTAAGGGTGGTTGGTTCATCCCTAACATGTTTGCCACTTTTATGATATCTTTGAGGAGCCTGTTCTTCTGAGGATGAATCACTTTGTGTTTCCATTTCATACTCCGATGAATGCTCAGATGCCATGACTGCTATATATGGACTGTGCTTGGACTGCCCTTTGATGATGTATGAAACTATGTGTTGTTATGAACTCTGCCACCAAGGGGAACAACACAAAAGGTAGTGTTAGGAAGGGGAATAATATGATGGGATTAGGGGTTATGGGGGGGGAATTTTGTTTAGGGACATGTAGGAGGGTTTGGGGATTTTATAAGGTAGGATTTTGGGGTTTTACATTTGACAAATGAGTGAAGGGGATAGGGAATAGGAGTTTAGTAACGTTTTAGGGTAGGGAAAAAATAGGGGAAAATGGGATGGGGGGGAGGGAACGATGGAAAGAAGGGAAAGGTGAAAGGGAGGAGGAAACTTGGCATCCACACAACAAATTTGCAACCCTAACAACAATGGTTTTGATGATTTCAAGTGGTAGGGTTTAGGAGTTTTTATTGCAACTATAAATGGCCATAAACCATCATCATATTCACAAAATTTGATGAGCAACTGAGATGTCGACCCTACCTAGCAATTTCGAGGGTTTCAAGGTGATTTGTTGCAAATTTTGAGACAAACCAGGCATTCATGGGTGTGCGCCGCGCAGCATACCCAGTGTGTCGTGCCCTTTGTGTGCGTCGCACCTGTGTTAATTTAACACTATGTGGTCGTGCCCTATGCGCCGCACCCCTCTGCCTATGCACCGCGCCTGTGAAAACACCTCCAACCTAGTGTGTCGTGCCCTTTGTGTGCGTCGCACCTGTGTTAATTTAACACTATGTGGTCGTGCCCTATGCGCCGCGCCCCTCTGCCTATGCACCGCGCCTGTGAAAACACCTCCAACCTCACTCAAAACGCGTGCTTGCTCTCACAATCACTTTGAAATGCTTTCTCTCTATCCTTGGTGTGCAAAATGACATTGGTCCTTGTGGAAATTCTATATAAAGACATTTGGAGTCATGGTTTTGATTTTTGTTTCTTCAAAGCCCACTTTGATAATGTTTTATTTTGGCACTTTTTCCTGATTTAATTCAACTCTGTATTTCACTTTTCCCTTTGAATTTTTAGCTAAAATGATGAAATTTTTGGCACTTTTTGCAGGGGTTGCATGACATGGCATTTGGCCAAGGAAACCATGATTGTGACTGAAGAGAACAACTGGAAACTTTTTTTAAAATTATCACATGACACACTGTTTGACTTTTCTTCAAAACGGAGTTTTGAAGAACAGTCGTAATCTGTCAACATGACAATGAAAATCTTTAAATCACAACTTTGTAAGGGCCTCCCTCTGGCCTGCATGGCTTTATTGGACATGGTTGAATACCAAATTGACTAATCCATAGACCTAATGACTGAAAATGACTCTTGTCCATTAAAAGATCAAACATTGATGGACTTTAGTGAACATTGATGAAAAGACCTAAGCCAGCAAGTGCCAGACATGAGGGGAAATGACTGACAAGACCTTTCCGTCAGATTATGGCATGCCCCTAGTGGAATGCAACTGAGTGAATGGAGCGAGACTCCTAAAAATGAAGTGCATAAATATTTTTGATCTCTGGCGGAGGACTGACCAGACCGACTCTAACACAGAGGCTCCTATGTTAGTGAGACCAAATTATTCAATGCCATTTTACATATTTTCTTTTGCCTCCCTTCATACTTAGTTGTTGTGTTATTGTGGAAGAATAATGAATGTCACGAGAAGCTTATAACCTTCTTTAGCTAAGTGTTGCGAGAAGCTGAATTGAAATATAACATCTTGGAAAAATGGGCTTATGCCCTAGTCAAATCGTTGAAGGCCTTCAAAGTTTATGTTTTACACTCTAACAGTGTATCTTATGTTCCAATGACAGTTTTTAAAGACATCCTGGTGCAAGGGGACAATGATGGACAAAGAGGTAAGTGGATTTGCAATACCCAAGAGTACGACATGGATATCTAGCCCACTAAACTAAAGGACAGGGATTGGCCAAAATCTTATCAGTCTAATTTCTAGGCATTAAGGATTAACCTATTAACATAAGAATCTAAAGAAGGGACACAACAACCAATGATCAAGACATCGATCCAAAAAAATCATATCAAATATGAAATGTTTGCCTGGTAAAAATATGTCATCCACTATCTACTATTCTTGAGGTGCCCAATGGAAATGGATAAATCCAAGTATAGAGAATTTATATTATGAGCCCAAAAGTTTATTATATCCAATGGGAAACTGTACAGGAAAGACCTGGTTAGAATTCTACTTCTATGTTTAGTAGAAACATAAACTCAAAGGGTAATTGATGATATCCATAGTGGCATTTGTGGGGGACACTATAACTAGAAGACCACCATGAATAAGATATTGAAAGTAGGATTCTATTGGCCTAAACTATTCGGATAATTTCACTCTTATGTTCGGGCCTACCAGCAAGTGTCAAATGCTCATCGAGAAGCAGAAATTAGCCCCACTCCCATTAATTTCGGTTTGTATAGAAGAACCTTTTAGGAAATGGGGACTAGACTTTATTGGAGAGATACACCCCCCTTCCAGCAACAAACACAAGTGGATACTCATAACCACAAACTATTTCACAAAATCGGTGGAAGCAATCCCAGCATGAAATGCAACTGACACTATGATCATAAAATTTTTGGAGGAAAATATCCTAGCCAGGCTTGGGTGTCCTATGAAAATTGTGACTGACAATGGTCTGGTTTTTACGTCTGCAAAATTTATCATTTTTTATAAGAAGTTCAACATTACATTCGGTCATGCTACTACCTACTATCCAAAGGGAAACATACTAGATGAGTCTTCTAACAAAATTGCAGTAAGGATCCTGAAGAAAAAAATTGTAGAAAGCTAGAGAAATTGGGGCTCCCAACTAAAATTTTCCCTATGGGCTAACAGGGTCACTCCTAGAAGATCCATGGGGAAATCTCCTTTCGAATTGGCCTATGGGAAAGTAATTATATTCCCTATACAACTCGCCATGCCAGTTGCCAAGATATTACAAGATGTGGAATAAGAACCAAACTCCCTGACTCGAAGGATAAATCAACTAGTGGAGCTCCAGGAGAATAGAGAGCATGTAAACCACAAGTTAATCAAATACCAACAAAAAATGAAATATGTGTTCGATAAGAAGGCTAAGGACATACCTCTCCATCCGGGAGATCTAGTTTTGAGGTGGGACACAAGAAGCGAAGACAAAGGGGAACATGGCAAATTTGATCCCTTATGGTTTGGACCCTTCAGGATTACTGAGGAAAAGGGAAAAAACACTTTCTTGCTGGAAAATTTGGAGGGTGAAATGCTCGAGCTTCCTGTAAATGGGAAATTCTTCAAGCTTTACTTCCAGCACTAAGAGGCCCATTTCTCACCCATTGTACATACTGGTGAGACATTGTAAAATATAAATAATACTTTCAGTTCTTTATGTTTATGTTTTTATTTTATATACTTGAATAAAATGACTCCATGCCCAATGGATAAAAGGCTACTAGTTTGCAATTTCTCAGTGCCTTGCTAGCAAGTCATTATCCCCAATTGGAGCGAATGTTATCATTTATTGAAAAATTGTTTGAATGGTACCAAATGATGTCAAAAGAATGCAAAAGAGCAGAGAATTTTACAGTCCTTTTATAACCCGGAAAAAGACTCAAAGCCTAAATCAGACCCTCTCCATGGGAAAATGATCTAAACAAGCTTTCTAACGATATGTGGAAGTCCAAAAATGGACTCCTAGATCAAAATATATGGTTTTCTCAAGTTTCAAGGCTTGAAGCCTTAGGAAGGAAAGGATATTAGAGATCACATAGTTGAGGTCCAAAAAAATCAATGATCACATATCATAGGTCCAGAGAAATCGATGATCGCATATTATAGGTCCAGAGATATCAACAATCACATATTAGAGGTCCTGATATATCGGAGCATCGACACATCAAAAGGTCAGTGAATCGGAGAATCACAACTTCTTAAGGTGACAAACTTTAAAAAGTTGCAATATGCATAATGCGCCGAGAATGTTAAAAACTGTCAAGAACGATAATAAAGGATTAACAAATGATTTCATTGCAAAACCAAAGGTGGGTAGGCCCTTTTCTCTCTCCTCTAGCAGGACATGTGATGGCATATGATTGGTGCCAATAACTTATCGTGGCATCTGACATCAGCATGACGTGGAAGTACAGAAGGACACGTGGCAGGCAGTTTTGGTGTTTTGAGGGGGCCTAAGGGGACAAATCTGAGTGACATGTGTCACCACTCATGAGGTACCACATGGAGCAATGACATCATCTCAGAGGTCGGCATATCGAAGGTTGAGGATGTTAGCACTTTGTAGCACTTAATACTTGAAAAAGTTTTGATAAGGGGGCTCTGATATTGGGTTGGCATCATGGTTGAAAAGACTCAAAGAACCAAGGGCATTAAGCACTTAACAAAGGAAAAATACCCCCCAACAGGATAAAAATTGCTCTAGCACCTCAAGGCTAAGTGGAAGGTCACGACCATCGGTCGTATGATGAGAAATGCGGGAAGGGATAAGTGGAAGGAGCTTGTCATATCAGAGGTCGGCAATCAGAAGATCAGAATACTACACCACTGTGAATATTGTGATATGGAATTTCTCTAATAAGCATGATACATAGAGTTAAAGACGTATGGGTTGGTAGTTGCAAGATTGAATGCAGGAACAAAGGAGCTTGTCTAAGGAGTAATGGTGACTGTCAAAGATCGTTGGGTCAAGGCAGTAAGGACCACGATCCATAGTAAAAGAGAGTTGGGTCTACCTTGAAGTGATACAATCCATCTCTATGCTTTGGCACACGTCTTTAATGAGATAAATGGAGGTATGGGACTCAAGAAGCAGTGTGTAGGTCACCTGAGAATTAATTTCTCAGCATGGAGCTCCACGCAGTCAGGCAATGAAATACTACCAGGTTGATCTTTGTTTCTGCACTATGACAAAAAACCAATAGTTTATTGCTCCCAGCTCTAGAAAGTGCTGAAGTCAAGTAGTTAAGGAAAAAATGATAGGTGAACCTACAGAGTAATAGAGGAGGAACATCATGGCAAAGGCGCGACCTGATCAGAGGCGATCACAAGAATTAGAATGGAGATATTTTGCTATGGTCAACATTCAATTTTCCCCCATGTTTTGTTATATTTTACTTTGTTGCATTTTAAAGAAGCAATCAAATCTATTGTAATCATTTTGGGTAGAAAATACATCGCACGCCAAGACAACTAGTCGATCAGATAGCTGGAGCTCAACTGAGATATTTTGTAATTGTTTTTCAAACTCCCATATCCTTATAAATAGAGGGAAGAAACACTTAAACAAGGTTCAAAATTTTTGGAAATAACTCTTGGAAAGGGCCTTTTCTTGTTTTCATGAAAGCAATGTTATGAATCTTGATGTATACACATTTCTCAGAAAATTAATGTGAGATTTCTGGTGTTTCCTACTTATTGGATTGCAGTATGTTTTCATATATATTAAATATTCTTCTCGGGTTTCATGTCACGTAGTTGCTAGACGTATTTCTCATTAGATGCAGATTCATTTAGATCAAGTTATCGATGGAAAATGCTTGTATTGATGTGAAAATAAAGTGTTTAAAAAGAGATCCATGTATCTTAGCATTCCATAAGCATTCCCTTACTCCCATTTCTCTCTAAATCGCGATACACAGAATTCTTAATTCTTAAGCTCTGTATGATGGATTTCTCCTCTACTGTCTTCTACCATTACATTTGTCTTAACAACTGATTTGTTGCAAGCTCTCAATCTGATTTTGCCACCACTGACCAAGGATCATTTTATGTGTATTCCCACATGTACGGTGGTTCATTCATTGTATCTTTGTTAATGGTTATAAATCAACCTTATTTAAATTACATGTAAAAACTATGGTGTTATAAGTATTTAAGATAAATTTGGTAGCACTAATTAAGATGTCCTAGGCACTGGTCTCCTATCAACCCAAAGGTTGTCTCTAGGAGTGATAACATCTTCCTGGTGTCCTTGTCTCGAAACGAATTAGAATATTTTTCCCCAGGTATGAAAATTTTTACATTCCCTCTGTCGAGTGATAAAAGGGAAGTGTGGGTTGAATATCTCCCACCTTGGCGACTCCACTATTTGAACCTTATTGTAAACATATTTATTTGGCCCGCAACAATATATATCAATTCCAATCCCAACTCGAAGGTTCATGGGGAAGATTAAAATAGCTTGAGAAAGTCAAAACCCTGGTCCCGTTATCTGAGCTCTTGAAACAACCCACCTATAAGGCCCATGTTTCTTAGTTCATGTTTCCATTTTTTTCAGTCAAATCACATGATAGTTTAAATCTCCAAGAAGAAAGGGAAATGGTTGCATTTTGACCCCATGTCGAAGAACAAGATCCCTCCACAACACCTTTTTACATTACTCTAGTAGTACATGACTTCCTACTCCATAACTGCATGTTGGAATCAGGTGCTTCTCATAATTTGATGTCAATGTCTGTAATTGAGCAAATAGGTCTACAGATAACTAAACCATACGAAGATCTCTATTCTTTTGACTCTAAGAGGGTAAAGTGCTTGGGAATGATAAAGGACCTAATGGTGAATTTGGACCAGATCCCAGTAAAAAGTGTAGTGATGGATGTTGTAGTAGTTGATATCCCTACAAGGTTCAGTATGCTTTTGTCTAGATCTGGGGGATCAAAAATTGGAGGTTCCATCAACCTAGATCTTACCTATGCTACCATCCCTATATTTGGTGGAGAAGAAATGCAACTGTATAGGGAATCATGGTTCGTTAAAACAATTATGAAAGTTGATTTCCCAAATAATTCTCCCGTGTATGGGAAAGAAAGGGATCTCTCCTGCTTACTTCTAGAAGATGATGATTTTATTTTAGAAGAAACATAAGTACAACTAATAGCTCATAGATTGTAGCAAATTCTAGAAGTTGTATTTTGGTGATGAAAATTCTAAGGAAATGGAGCATAAGTGTTGTTGAGATCTCCAAAGGGTAGCTTGATTCCCATCACATTCAAATTATAACTAGAGGAAACCAATAATGTGGCAGAGTATGAGGCATTACTATTAGGCCTGCAAGCAGTGAGGAATTTGAACAGTGAATGTTTGACTGTGTTTGGAGACTTGAAACTGGTGGTAAAGAAAATCAAGAACCAATGTCAAACTAAGCACCCCAGGCTAAGGGCTTACAGAAAAGAGGCTTGGGATTTAATGGACAAATTCTTCCTAGATTTTAATGTCCAATTCTTACACAGGGAAGAAAATCGTATGGTCAATTCCTTGGTTATAGCTGCCAGTAATTTTAAGCCACCAAAAAATCCACTTCTCAGATATGAAGTCAAAGTTAGGTACAGACCCTATGTGCTTGATAATGTGAGACACTAGCAAGTGTTTGAATATGATGAACAAATCAAGTGTTTTATGTAAGTCATTAGGGAATTCTTGAATTTTGTGATCGACAAAGAAGAAGAAGAAGTGACAAAGGAAAAAAAACCGATTGGGAGGAAACTATCGTTGGGCACAGAGTTCTGCAACTAAAGGGAAATACCATTCCCCGTGGCCTAGTTCCTTTCGAGAGATTATTCAAATCCAAAAACACGACCTCAAAAATTGTTGAATAGGGAGTTGATGAACAAGAGGAGGATTGCAACATCGACTCAAAGAATGAACCCTAAATAATCAAGTTGTCCAAAGGGATCCCCCATCAATATAAAAAAAGGTACTTAAATCTCTTTAAAACCTATAAAGATGTATTTTCTTGGTCATATGATGATTTAAAGACCTTTGATACTAATGTTATTCAACATAAGGTTCCCTTAAAGAATGGAATGAAGCCTTGTAAGCATAAACTCAGAAAAATAAATCCCTTTTTACCCCCAACCATTGAGAAGGAAGTAAGGAAGTTACTTCAGGCCACCATCATTGTACCCTTGAGGTACTCAAAGTGGGTGGCAAACCTAGTTCCTATCAGGGAAAAGAATGGAGAGATAAGGTTGTGTGTGGATTTCAGAAACCTCAACAAAGCTTCATTAAATGACAACTACCCATTACCAAATATGGATTATATATTACAGAAGGTATTTGGCTCAGCTCGGATATCCATGATGGATGACTTTTTAGGATATAATCAGGTACCAGTGCATCCCGATGATCAGAATAAAATCGTGTTCACTATAACCTGGGGGACCTTCATGTATGCAATAATGCCATTTGGCCTTATATATGTAGGAAGGAAATGGAGCAGGAGTGTTGTTCATATCTCTAGAGGGTAGCTTGATTCCCATCTTGTTCAAATTAGAATTTGAGGCAACCAATGTGGCAGAGTATGAGGCATTACTACTAGGCTTGCAAGCAGTGAAGAATTTGAACATTGAATGCCTGACTTTGTTTGGAGACTTGGAAATGGAGGTAAATTAAATCAAGAACCAATGTCAAACTAAGCACCCTGAGCTAAGGGTTTACAGAAATGAGGTTTGGGATTTAATGGACAAATTCTTCCTAGATTTTAATGTCCAATTCTTACCTAGGGAAGGAAATCAAATGGTCGATTCCTCGGCTATAGCTGATAGTAATTTTAAGCCACCACAAAATCCACTTCTCATATATGAAGTCGAAGTTTGGTACAGATCCTCAGTGCCTAATAATGTGAGACACTGGCAGGTGTTCGAAGATGTTGAACAAATCAAGCGTTTTATGGAAGTCATTGGGGAATTCTCAATTTTTTTGATCGACCAAGAAGAAGAGGAAGTGATAGAGGAAAAACCAACCGCTTGAGAGGAAAATATCATCAGGCATAGGGTTTTGTAACTAAAGGGAAATGCCATTCCCTGTGGCCTAGTTCCTTTGGAGAGATTATTCAAATCCAACAACGTGGCCTCAAAAATTGTTGAACAGGGAGTCAATGAACAAGTGGAAGATTGCAACATCGGCTTAGAGAATGAACCTTGAATGCTCAAGTTGTCAAAAGGGATCCCCCATCCATATAAACGAAGTCACTTAAATCTCTTTAAAACCTATAAAGATGAATTTGCTTGTTCATATGATGATTTAAACACCTTTGATATAAATGTTATTCAACATAAAAATCCCTTAAAGAACAGAATGAAGCCTTGTAAGCAGAAAATTAGACAGATCAATCCCGTTTTACTCCCATCCATTGAGAAGGAAGTAAGGAAGTTACTTCAGGCCAAGATCATTGTACCCTTGATGTACTCAGAGTGGGTGGAAAACCTAGTTCCTATAAGGAAAATGAATGGAGAGATAAGGTTGTGTGTGTATTTCAAAAACCTCAACATATCTTCATTAAAAGACAACTACCCATTGCCAAATATGGATTATATAGTACTAAAGGTAGTTGGCTTTACTCAGATGTCCATGATGGATGGCTTTTTAGGGTATAATAAGGTAGCAGTGCATCTCGATGATCATAAGAAAACTACATGCACTACACGCTAGGGGAACTTCATGTATGAAAGAATGTCATTTTGCCTTATAAATGCATGAGTAACCTTCTAGAGGGAAATGGATATAGAATTCGTGGGAGAATAGGACAAATTCGTAGTGGTCTACTAGGATGATATCACTGTTTTTTCTAAAACAAATGAGGAGCATATTGAACATTTGAAACTCACTTTTGAGAAATGAAGGAAGTATGGATTGTCTCTAAATCCAAAGAAATCTCAATTTGCTCTGATCGAAGGTAAGTTGTTGGGGCATATAGTAGCACAGGAAGGGGTGAAGATCGATCCCAAGTGTATGGAAGCCATCAACCACATTTCCCTACCTAGAAACAAAAAATAGGTCCAAGTGTTCTTGGGAAGGCTTAACTTCTTGAGGACATTTACACATGAAGAGATAGTGAAAGGTATCACACAGATGTTGAAGAAGGAGAATGAAGTGAAGTGGAACTCAGATTCCCAAGAATCCTTCTCTAGGATCAAGAGAGATTTTGCACAGGCTCCTATGTTAGTCAATCCAGATTATTCAATGCCATTTTACATATTTTCTTTTGCTTCCCCTCATAATATTGTCATTGTGTCATTGCAGGAGAATAATGAAGGTCGTGAGAAGCCTACAACCTTCTTCAGCCAGGTGTTGCAAGACGCTGAATTGAATTATAACATCTTGGAAAAACAAGCTTATGCCCTGATCAAAGCTTTGAATGCCTACAGATTTTATGTTTTACACTCTAACATTGTAGCTTATGTTCCAACGAAGGTTGTTAAAAGACATCCTAGTGCAAGGGGAGAGTGATGGAAAAAGAGGTAAGTGGATTGTCAAAACCTGAGAGTGTGACATGGATATCAAGGCCATTAAACTCATCAGAGGATAGGAATTGTCCAAAATCTTATCATATTCTAATTTCCAGGCCTTGGGGATTAACCTATTAACAAAAGAAGACGAAGAAGGGACACAACAACCTATGATCAATACATTGATCAAAAAAATTCATATTAAATATGAAACGTCTTCTTGGTATAAAGATGTCATCCATTGTATTTTATTCTCGAGGTTCCCAATGAAGATGGATAAATCGAAGTATAGAGCATTGAGATTACAAGCCCATAATTTTATTATATCCAATGGTCAATTGTACTGGAAAGACTCGGTTCAAATTCTACTTCTATGCTTAGTAAAAATAAAAACTCAAAGGGTAATTGATGATATCCATAGTGGCATTTGTGGGGGACATTATAAATGGAAGACCACCGCAATAAGATATTGAAAGTAGGATTATATTGGCCTAAACTATTCATTGAAGTTCACTCTTATGTTTGGGCTTGCATACAGTGTCAAATGTTCGTCAAGAAGAAGAAATTAGCCTCACTCCCATTAATCTTGGTTTGTATAAAAGAACCTTTCAAGAAATGGGGAATGGACTTTATCGGAGAGATACACCTACCTTCCAGCAACCAACACAAGTAGATACTCATAGCCACAGACTATTTCAAAAAATGGGTGGAAGCAATCCCAGCTCGAAATGAAACTGCCACTATGGTCATAAAAGTTTTGGAGGAAAATATCCTGGCTAGGTTTGGGCATCCTATAAAAATTGTGGCTGACAACCCTCTAGTTTTTAAGTCTTAAAAATTTATCAGTTTTTGTCAAAAGTTCAACATTACAGTTGGTCACTCTACTACCTACTATCCACAGGGAAATGAACTAGCTAAGTCTTCTAACAAAACGGTAGTAAGGATCCTAAAGAAAACAATTATAGAAAGCCAGAGAAATTGGGACTCCCAACTAAAATTTGCCCTATGGGCTAACAGGGTCACTCCTAAAAGATCCATGGGGAAAAAGCCCTTTGAATTGGTCTATGGGAAAGAAGATATATTCCCTATATAGCTCACCATGCAGGTTGCCAAGATATTAGAAGATGTGGAATGAGAACTAAACTCCCTGACTTGAAGGATAAATTAACTAGTGGAGCTCCAAGAGAATAGAGAGTAGGTAAACCACAAGTTAATCAACTACCAATAGAAAATGAAATCTTTGTTCGATAAGAAGGCTAAGTACATACCTCTTCAGCTAGGAGATCTAGTTTTAAGGTGGAATGCAAGAAAATATGACAAAGGGAAACATGCCAAATTTGATCCCTTATTGTTTGGACCCTTCAAGATTACTGAGGTAAAGGGAAACAATACTTTCTTGCTAGAAAACTTGGAGGGTGAAATTCTTGAGCTGCCTGTAAATGGGTGATTCCTCAAGCTTTCCTTCCAACACTAATAGGTCCATTTATCACCTACTGTACATACTGGTGAGCCACTGTAAAATATCAGTAATACTTGCAATTATTTATGTTTATGTTTTTGTTTTTATATACTTGAATAAAATGAATCCATGCCCAATGGATAGAAGGATACTATTCTGTAGGTTCTCAGTGCCTTGCTAGCAAGGCATTGTCCCCAATTATAGCCAATGTTATCACTTACTGCAAAATTGTTTGAATGGTGCCAAATGATGTCAAAAGAATGCAAAAGAGAAGAGAAGTTTGCAATCATTTTCAAAGCCATAGAAGGATTGAAAGCCTAAATCAAACCATGTCCATTGGAATGTTCTCTGAACAAGTTTTCCAATGATATATGGAAGTCCAAAAATGGACTCATGGATCGAAAGATATGGCCTGTTGAAGTTTCAAGGATTGAAGCCTTAGGAAGGCAAGGATATCGAAGATCACATATCAAAGGTCCAGAGAAATCGATGATCGCATACTGTAGGTCTAGATAAATCGGCATTCGCATATCAAAGTTCTAGAGATATTAGTAATCACATATCAGAGGTCTTGAGATATTAGAGAATCGACACATCAGAAGGTCGGAAAATCAGAGAATCACAACTTCTTAAGGTGACAACCTTTAAAACGTTGTGATAAGCATAATGTGGCAATAATGTTAAAAACCGACGGGAACACCGATAAAGGATTAACAAAGGATTTAATCACAAAACCAAAAGTGGGAGAATCCTTTTCCCTCTCCTCTAGCAGGACACATGGGGGAATATGATTGATCTCGATAAGCTACAGTGGCCTCTGACATTAGCATGACATGGCGGGGAAGGACACATGGTAGGCATTTTTGGCGTTTTGAGGGGGCTTAAGGGGACAAATCTAGGTGACACGTTTCACCACTCACGAGGTGCCATATGGAGTGATGAAGTCATATCAGAGGTTGGCGTATTGGAGGTTGATGATGTTGGAACTTTGTAACACTTGATACTTAAACAAGTACCGATAAGGGGGCTCCGATATTGGGCGTGTACCATGGTTGCAAAGACTCAAAGAACCAAGGGTGTTAAGCATTTAACAAAGGAAAAATCGCCCCCGACAGGATAAAAAACACTCTAGCTCCTCAAGGCTAAGCGGCAGGTCATGACCCTCGGTCCTATGGTGAGAAATGAGGGAATGGCTAAGTGGAAGGAGCTCATCATATTTGAGGTCAAAAATTGGAAGATCATAATACTACACCACTATGAAGATTGTGATATGGAATTTCTCCAATAAGCATGGTACAGAGAGTTAAAGGTGTATGGGTCAATAGCTACAAGTTTGAATGTGGGAACAAAGGAGTTGGTCTCAGGAGTAATGGCCACTATCAAAGATTCTTGGGTCAAGGTAGCAAGGACCACAAATACACAGGAAAGAGTGTTGGGTCTTCCTTGAAGTGATACAATCCATCTCCATGCTCCCACACACGTCTTCAGTGAGATAAATGGAGGTATGGGACTCAAGAAGTAGTGTGTAGGTCACCTGAGAATTAATTTCTCAGCATGAAGCTCCACATAGTCAAACAATGAAAGACTACCAGGTTGATCTTTGTTTCTACACTGTGACAAGAAACTAACAGTTGATCACTCCCAGCTCCAAAAAGTGGGGAATTCAATCAGTTAAGGCGAAAATGACAAGTGAACCTACTGAGTAACAGAGGAGGAACATCATGGAAAAGGCATGGCCTGATCAGAGGCGATCACATGAATTGACATGGAGATATTTTTCTATGGTTAGCATTTAGTTTTCCCATGTTTTATTATTTTGTACTTTCTTGCATTTTAAAGAAGCAATCAAATATGTTGAAATCATTTTGGGTAGTAGAGCCATCACACGCCAAGACAACTAGTTGATCAGATAGCTAGAGCTCAGCTGAGATATTTTGTAAATGTTGTTCAAATCTCTCCTCTCCTTATAAATAGAGGGAAGAAACACTTAAACAAGGTTCCGAATTTTTGGAGAACTCTTGGAAAGGGAATTTTCTTGTTTTTATGAAGGCAGTGTTATGAATCTTGATGTATGCACATTTCTCAGAAAATTAATATGATATTTCTAGTGATTCCAACTTATTGGATTGCAATATGTTCATCTCCCCTTGTGTTTTCATATATGTTAAATATTCTTCTCAGATTTCATGTCACATAACTGCTAGACATATTTCTCATTAGGTGCAGATTCATTTAGATCAAGTTATTGTTGGAAAATGTTTGTATTGATGTGGAAGTAAAGTCTTTAAAAAACGCTCCATGTATCTTAGCATTCCATAAGAATTTCCTTGCTCCAATTTCTCTCTAAATCCAGATACACATAATTCTTAATGCTTAAGCTCTATATGATGGATTTCTACTCTACTTTCATCTACAATTACATCTATCTTAACAATTGTTTTGCTACAAGCTCTCAATCTGATTTGGCCAGCACTAACCAAGGATCATTTCCAGTGTATTCTTGCATTTACGTTGGTTCATACATTGTATCTTTATGAATGTTTCTAAATCAACCTTATTTGAATTACATGTAAAATACTATGGTGCTATAAGTCTTTAACATAAGTTTGACATCACTAATTAAGATATCCTAGGCACTTGTCTCTTATCAACCAAGATGTTGTTTCTAGGAGTGACAACATGACCTTTGTATATATGTATACCCCATAAAGTTTTCACTTTTTTTTCTTTTTTTTTTTCAGTTTTTATTGGCATGCAAATGCAACCCTCTGTAAATGAATTTTACATTTTATGAACTCATGAGGGTTCAAACTGTTATATTCCAACATCCTTACTTCTTCCACCCATAACCCCATTTTGTACATATTGTCTCATGAGCATATGAGAAGTCATTTATCTTTAGCTTACATGATTAAATTGTAGTAGTTTAAAAAAGAAATGTGTAGTTGATGGTTTTGTGTTTTGTGTTTTTTTCGTAATAACTCAGTCGTTTTTCAAATATGAATTCAAATTCTCAAGCACAGGGTCAAGGTAGAGGGAGAAGAAATAAACCTGGATGGTGGGACTCAGGAATGAATATAAAAAATTGTTTTTCTATGCACTTAAATGCAAATTCTAATGAATTCCACCAATTAGCCACTACTAGCCATTTGAACTTATGGTCCCCTAATGTCACTTTAATTCCACCTATTTATCAAAATAGTTAACCCCCATCTCTAATACCACATCCTAGCATTCAATAAATACTTGAGTTTCATCTGATCCTGCCCTAGTAAATAAAAATGATGAATGAAACACTATTGACAATTTGTCTAGACAAAACAAGGATACTTGGGAGCTCCTTCCAAAGTACCTTTTCTTATTTCTAGTCCACGATACAATACCTATGCTTCTCCATCACCCTCCAAAAGACTTGGTTCCAATCCATGTCATGGAAACCTTTCATCTCTTGTTGCTGCTAGTCAAACTCATCGTGCTCATAAGCTTGCAATTGTCCCAACCTCATTGCCTACTAGATTCCATTCTCTATCTATTTCTTCCACCAAGACTTTACTTGAGAAATTTGTTGATCACCACATTGACCTAGAATCAATGTCTAATCCTATAATTTTTGCCTCTAAAGGTATTGCAGATGAACAACAAGGAAAGGTAAAGAAACCAACTTTCTCTATGGAAGGGTTCCCAATGAACTATAAAGACAATTTAGTTCCCTTTGCATATAAGTTATGATATTGTTGTGGAGTTGTGTCAGGGATAATTGATGGTTATTCTAACATTATTTTGACAGGAAATTTTGGATGGCAAGTATAATCATAATACTTGGATTGTTTAATATGACTATTTATTTTGATCATATTCATGCATAGTTTGAATTAGAGGGCATTAGAATTTTCATACATGATTATGATGGCCTCGTGATATTTGATATTATGATCAAAATGTTACGTGATGCATGTGCACATCTCGTGTGCTATTTTATCATGAATTTGGCATATTAGGATATTAAGGTTGATATATTGTGGATTGTGTTTCCTCCCATTTTGAGTCATTAACTACTTGTTAGGAGCCCACCCTTTTTGTATTACCTTTAATTAACTAAGCCTAATTATTCTAGTTAAAAGGAAACAACTACACAACTATTTTCAAAATCATGAGTATAAACTCAGGCCTTATAAGGAACACAAGATCTCTTGGCTACATCACAAGTTGGTATGATTTAAGCATTATTCTTCATTTGGGTTTCAAATTCTTTGTGTTTAGTTAATTTTCATTCGCAATCATTATTTTATAGGGCTTATTTTAAGCAACAACACTAATGAATGTTCATAATACTTCTTGTTGTCAGAGTTATAATTGATTTCAATTACTGAAAATTGAAGCTTACTATTTTTATCAATTCTAATGTTGACTATTTGTGAAGTGATATATCAGTCTTTGAATGTGTCCCTTTGAGCTTGCTACAACGATATTTGTTTCATTTAGTTCTAATATTTGTTAGCATATGACCACCGATCTTGAAAAAGAGGTCATTTGTTAAAGAAGTTCCTTGTGGAAAATTTTAATCTGCCAAGTCTATGGATACCTTATCTAGACATTATTCTTTGTATGATATCAATGAAGAATCTTTCAATGTTTCTGCCATCTCTTGTCTTGATTATAATATTTATATTTTTCTTTTCTTGTTAACTACAATTTGTATATTGTACATTACAATTATCTTTTTTATAGTGCATGACCTTAAAGGGAAGCAATGATATATATTTTCATCTGATAGTTATTGATTATTTGTTTGTGCGTTTGGATTTAAATGGAATTATTTTTTCACTACTCTGCTTAATGACATATTCTAGTTGCATATTTAATACTCTATAAAGTTTAAAAGTTTCTTATTTTTAGTTCTTTTTCTTTTATTTTGATACTTCGAAGTTGTATCATATTTATTCGGTTTTAAACTGGGTTATGTTCGCATATGCTTGGCCTAGCCAGTCTAAGGATTTGAGGGGTATTGTGGATTTCTCCTAAAACTTAATCAACATCTTTTATGGTGACCATACTAGGGAGAAAATGATTTTTCTCCCTAGTTGGTTATTTTGACCTATTTTATTTTCTTTTGTTTATATTTTTCATTTGTTTGTTTCTTTCATTACTTCATGTTTATGACTACTTAATATTTAACAAGATTGATGACCAGGGTACAACCCTTTAGACCAAACACTAATTAGAATGATATCGCTCTATTAGTGGTATCCACATCTAAAGCAACAAAAACAAAAGGTTACAATCAATCTCAACTACTTGTCTTTACTTCTCTGTTATTAAAATTTCTTTAAGAAAGACTATTTTCTTGAACAAGTTGATTGAATTTAATTTTAACTAATGACACAACCCATCTTGTTTCAACCCAACCTTTTTCCTAATTTTAGTAATCAAAACAATATTGGTACTAGCCTATTTGATATTTCTATTGATACAACAAAAAGACTAAAGGAACTTGAGAGATCTTGGACCGATATCTCCTGTGACATTGAAATTGTTGATCAACAATTGGTGCAACACATTGTAAGAATTGAGCTTCTTGATTAATAGATGCACACCCCTTCTCGCCAAACTAGATCTTATAATTATAATATTGAAACTCCTCGACAATGAAACTCAAATCATCAATGATCTGAAACCCCTCGTCAATCTCGTAGGTTGGGAGGAAGATCTCCTGAATTTGATTATTTATCAGCTATTAGGGGTAGGAGGAAGAATTTAGAAACTCTGAAGGGTTCTCTTAAAAGACCTATCTAAAGCTAAGGCTTCATTTTAAATTAGATACCAGTCTTTATTCCTCCTATCAAAATGATGCACCACCTTTAGGGAGTGTTTTTTAACAAATATTAGCCTGCTTTGCATCCCAATGATCCTAACAAGATTATCAAAAAAATTTGGGCTTTTTGAATTTGAATAATATTTGAATGTAACTTCTTGGCACGTACTATCACCACTGAATCTACCTCCTGCAACTGCTCCTTTGCCAAAGTTTAAAGATTATTTACCTAGATTCTCTGGAGATGAAATCTATACTATTGAGGAGCATCTAAGTGATTTTTCAAATTCTTGCAACAACATTGGGGCTAATGCTCAAGATGTTTGCAGAGACATTTTTTCAACACCCTGGAAGGAAAGGCCACTTCTGACTTCTTCAACTTACCTCCTAAAAATTTTTTGACTTGGGTTGAATTGTCCTATTGGTTTAAATCCACTTTCGGACATCAACAAAGTCATGTTTATTTATTGAGGGAATATAACAGTTTGATCTTTAAACCAAAAGAAACTATTCAAGCCTTTAACATTATATTTACCAAGCTTTACAATAAAATTCTAGATACTATAAGGCTTCATAATCAAGTTTGCATGAATCATTACTATAATATCATTCCTCCTCTCTATAGTAATCGACTTGAACAAAAATATGTTAATGATTTGGCCACAACCTTACAGATTTGCCTCAAATATGAAGATCATGATGAAAAGTGTAACTAGGTTTGGTCTTCATAATGACATGTGCAATTATGATTTTATGTAAAGAAGAAAAATAAAATTATTATTGTAATGCTTCTCTCATGGGTTTCATGATTAAGGAATTTTATTTTTAGCTATGGCTCCCATTGTGAGCCCTTAGGATTGGTCATAAAGTCAAATTGAGTCAATGCCATATATGAAGGACCCTTCTTGGGCATGTTACATATTTGTATAAGTTATTAAAAGATTAAAAAGATCCTCCAAGACCAAGCAAAATCACCTCCAACAAGTCGGCCTTAAATGAAATGATGGAACTACACCAAAGGACATGTCGGCTCATTTGATAGACGAAACACTATAAATAGGCAGGTTGACTCTTATTTGAACATATGAGAATTCAGTCATGCAAGTCTACAATAAGGAGTGCAAAAAAACTTGTAAAAGAGCCTCATGACCAACAAAGAGAAGCAAAGTATTTGGTGTTACTTTGGATCTGTTTTAGGGTTATTTTTTGTCACACATGCGAAGAAGAGAGGAATCATCTATTGTAAGAAAGGCTGAGAATATTATTGTATGCTTGAAGGAAGGGCCAAGGTTAGTAAAGTTCACTCTAGAATCTGAGTCAAGGAGAAGACATTGAAACCATCAAGACAAAGTGTAGAAGGAAGTCTCCCTATTCAAGCAAAATGGTAACAAGGTATTGCAACTAGGGTTTCTGAAATAAGCCTGAGAATTACAATGTTAAAGCAAGGAACAGAAACACTTTAAGATAACTCAGAAGGAGGAAGAAACAAGGAGTTTGACTATTGTTGACCAGAGGAAGAAGATAATTTTTTGTGTCTTGGTCTTGGAGAGGCAAATAGGTCAAGGGTCTTGGTCTTGGTATTCGTCATTTGAAGTCTCTATAAGAAGAAGAATTTGTTTGAGTTTTCCTCTAAAGTGGGATAGATTTTGGCCGTGGTTGATTGCCTACATTCTGTCTCTTGTATCATTATTGTTTATGCATTGGTAACTGTTTGATGAAGAACACAATAATAATCTAAGTAAAATAAAAGATCCTAATCTAAGAAGTAAAAAGAATTCACAAATAGTTATCTCTGGAAAAGAAATATCATATTTTTCTATGCCCTATATTTCTCAACATGGTATTAGAGCTAAGGTGGCAATCTCAAGGAAGGGCATATTATCAAGAGACACATAAGCACTCAAGGATTAAAAATCGAAGGACTTCAAAGAAAAGTCAATATCTACAAAGAAGTTTCAAAGCCCTCGATCAATAAGTCTTGGGATCATCATCAAGAAAAGTAGGCCAAGACCTTACATCTACTCAAGTTGAAGAGATCTGGAAATACAAGAAAATTGAAATATATTCATCCAAGAGAAGCACTCCAAGGTCAAAGATCACATTATTATCTTGAAGAAAGTCAAAACCCTAGTTTAATCAAAGAAGCATTCTTCGAATCCACACTCAATCATAACTTTAAAAACTTTTATTTGAAGTATCATGAAAACTACTCATCCAGAGGAAGCAAGATCAAGGACATCGTCATCATCATCAAAGGTCTAAGGTGATCTCTCTCCCTATGGAGTCAAGGATCACTCTTGAAGAGAACTATCTTTATCAAGAAGAATTTTTATATTATCTATCTCATCATCAATATCAAGGAGGCATCAAGTGGAAGAAGCATCTTCACAAGTAATTATATTTATGTTTACATCTCAATTTGTCAAAATGTCTTTTTGCAAGGAAAGCAACAAATTGGTTGGGGCTTCAAACCATCTTGCATGGAAGAAGAGGATAGATTTGAATCTCATTGAAAATGAGGTTATGGAACATATCAAAGGATATATAACCAAACCAATGAAATAATATGCTCAAGCACTTGCAAATTTTATGAAAGGGGAAGGGAGGGTTCAGAGGATTCTCGTAGAATACATTAAGGGTCCCCTCATTCCATATGTATCTAAACTTGACACTTGAAAAGAAATATATGACAAATTGGTAGAGTTATTTTCCGTAAGAACTGTAGGAGAAGTTATCTCTCTAAAGAAAGAACTCTACAAGATGAAGATATCAAAAGAAGAAGGGATAAGATCATACTTCATGAGGATACCTAAAATAAGGGATCAACTTCAAGATCTAGGTGAAATAATGTCTGACAAGGAGATGACCAATGTAGTACTAAATGCACTACCAGAGGAGTGGGGTAAATTTACTTCAAGCATCTATGGGAACAAAGAAGCTACTCCATTCCAGGATCTATGGTCTCTATGAAAAATTTAAGAAACCAGACTGAAGGGAACAACTGATGTGGGACCATGTGAGAAAAATCAAGCGTATGTCACAATGACAAAAAACAAAGGGAAATTTGGAAATTTTGGTCCCCCAGAAAAGAAGAAGAACATGGCTAGCATTCAATGCTATGGATGTCAAGAATATGGGCACTAAAGAGAGATTTTCCTAAGCTCAAAAAGGATAATCAAAGAGGAAGAGAAGAAGCCCATATCATCGAAGAAGTGGAGGGAGCTTAAAAGAATAAATCCAAGAAAGAGGAAGTAAGAGGCCTCTAATATGACTGAGATAGTATTCCTCACCTAAGTTCTTTTCAAGTTCTTGTTCTCAAATATTTTGTTGTAAGATATGGTTATCATGATTCCCTACGAAAAATGATGGGATGCATCATGACATCATAGAAGAATTGAAATCAAGAGCTTGTGACATCATTATAGAGAAGCATGAAAGATGGTTGAAATTGAAGTCCATGGTAGTTAACTATGGAAGGATATAGCTCTTGGTGACCTTATTAAAAACATAAATGGAACTTATGAGAAAAATGAAAATAGTCATCCAGGACAATGCTAATCATACATCAAAAGGAAACATTTGCTGGATGGGGATACTCAAGATCCTCAAAATTCTCTAATGGAATCTTCATCAGAAGGTTCATCGATCTAGAGGGGAAGTAAGTGTTTTCATCAGGAATTCAAACTTGTGGAATTCATGGGATGATGGTATGATATCAAAATAGGTGAAGCATATCAAGGGATTGAAATTCTTCAGACCAAGGGATTGAAGTTCTTTCAATCAAGGAAACTGTTGAAAGGAATTCTAAGATGACCTGAAGAAAAATGAGGTATCTATGTTTGTATTCGATAATTTAGAGTCATGTCATATGGTTACAGGTAACATGGATAAATATTCTATGTAGTAGGATGAAAGATCCTTAAAGAAACATCACATGAAGAAGGCAACATGGCATGAAGGAAGGCTAGATATGAACTGATGGATCACTTTCTGATGAAAGGAATAAAGACATGACTGGCTCATGGATGAAAGTAATGGATGGTTTGTTCCCTACGAAGAAGTCCCAAAACATGAAGACTCCCGAATAAAGAAAATAAGTTCACAACATCGTGAGGAGGAGTTCTTCAAGTAGCTGGTTTTCCCATCACCTCCACCTATAGAGCTGATGTAGGTCCCTAGCTAAGACGAAGTCTGGAAAAACAAGTTTTTGACTTGGTAGAAACTTTGAAGTAATTTACTAAGACAAGAGGGAGCTTAGGAACATTCCTTCCATAGGAATGAGTACATTCCTTCTTTGGAATAGGTATGTCCTCCTTAATTTGAGAGGGAGAGATAGACACATCATTCTTGTCTCCACTTGGGAAGACAAAATGGAGGATTGGGTAAACATATGGCATTTGATGCTCTTTGAGGGTGAGTTAAGGCATCCAAGATCAGAGTAGTCATAGAGGACCGATATTATTTGAAGATTGGGATCCAAGATAAGAATAATCCTAGTGGAATATAATCTAAGAGAACCTAGGTGGGGTATGTTCCAAGAGAGACAATGATGAGGGTGTCTATACATCATTGGTCTTGCCGGCATTGAGCTCTAATATTGTGGAGAGATAGAGCAGTTAGTCAAGGCCTTACTATGTGAAAATGTTGGATGATATGTTGTTATATAGATGGGTTACCAATCTGACTCTTCTTATGAGAATTCTTTAGATTGAGAATGTCCAAGTACCTTATATGGATTATCAATACCTCCCTAGTTAAGAGGGAGTGTTGAAAAGTGTAACTAGGTTCGGTCTTCATAATGGCATGTTTAATTGTGATTATATGTAAAGAAGAAAAACCAAAATATTATTGTAATTCTTGTCTCATGGGTTTCATAAGTAAGGAATTTTATTTTTAGTTATGGCTTCCATTGTGAACCCTTAGGATTGGTCATAAAGTCAAATTGAGTCAATATCACATATGAAGGACCCTTCTTGGGCATGTTACATATTTGTATGAGTTATTAAAAGAGTAAAAAGGCCCTCCAAGACCAAGCAAAAGTAAATCCAACAAGTCGACCTTAAATTAAATGATGGAACTACACCAAAGGACATGTCGGCACATCCACAACTCAAGTTGGCTCATTTTATGGACGACAGACTATAAATAGGAATCTTGACTCTAATTTTAACATAGAAGAATTCAGTCAAGCAAGTCTACAATAAGGAGTGTGAAAAACACTTGGAAAGGAGCCTCATGGCCGATGAAGAGAAGGGAAGGAAGAGAGAAGTATTTGGTGTTGCTTTGGATCTATTTTAGGGCTATTTCTTGTCACACATGTGAAGAAGAGAGGCATCATCTACTACACGAAAGGCCGAGAGTATTATTGTTTGCTGCAAGGAAGGGTCAAGGTTGGTAAGTTCTCTCTAGAAGCTGAGTCAAGGAGAATACATTGCAACCATCAAGACGAAGTGTATAAGGAAGTCTACCTATTCAATTGAAGTGGTAACAAGGTGTTGCAACTAGGGTTTCTGAAATAATGCCGAGAATTCCAGTGCCGAAGCAAGGAACCAAAACACTTCAACATAGTCGAGAAGGAGGAAGAAACAAGGAGTTTGACTATCGTTGACCCAAGCAAGAAGAGAAATCTTTGTGTCTTGGTCTTGGAGATGAAAATAATTCAAGGTTCTTGGTCTTGTTATTCATCAATTGAAGTCTCTATAAGAAGAAGAATTTGTTTGGGTTTTACTCTCGTGTGGGAGAGGTTTTGGCCCTGGATGGTTGCCTACATTTTGTGTCTCTTGTCTCGTTATTGTTTATGAATTAGTAATTGTTTGATGAAGAAGAACACAATAATAATCTAAGTAAAAGGAAAGATCCTAATCTAAAAAGTACATAACTTTCACAAACATTTATCTCTAGAAGAGAAATCTCCTATTTTTCTATGCCCTAGATTTCTCAACAAATTAGAATTTGAGAACTGATATTCCTTTGTCTAAATCTAACAAGAGTCCTAAAATGAATGAAATCTTACAATTAATGCAATATATGAATAATAACATGATCCCTTTCAAACTAAAATTTGTACCTATGCCTTCTCAGTCTCCTCTCACATCTATATCTCAGCGCCCTCCTCTTTCTCCTATTCCAAGAACTCTTTTTATGAATCGTCCTTGGTGCAACTTTTGTGATGATTATCATGATGAAAGGACCCGTGAAATTGTGAAGGAAAGTAGAAAAATAATTTTTGGGTAAAGGTCAACCCCTCCACCTCCAAACCCTACTATAAATACCTTGGATTGGATAGATGATGATGTAAATATTATAAATGCTCGTTCTTGGAATTACAATTTTTTTTTCCAAAATAATCCTTCTAATTGTAATTCTACTCCAAAGCACTATGCTTCTAACATTAAAGACAACAAACCTTCTAATCAAATTAATAATCTTCCTAAAGATGCTAGAAAATATATCATAGAAAAATCATCTAAAATCAAAGTTAATACAAAACTTCTTGATTTCACTCAAACTCCTGAGTAGATTAGAAATATATGAATTTTTCTTCAACAACAAGAGAAAATGTTTTCTCCTTAGATATCTACCATTAAAATGGAAGATGAGAATGAGCCTTCCTAAGTCTAGAAGTTGAATTGATAACAAATTTCATATAACAAAAGAACCAACCTTTCTACGTTTCCATGATTTTTTTTTATAAAATCACTCATTGTTGTCTCATAGATGGGGGTTCTATCCCAAATGTTATTTCCAAACCCATTATGGAAGAATCGAGACTCTATTGTTCTAATTAAATTCCTAGAAATATGTTAGCCTTCAACAAGCAAAAGAAAACCGCTATTCGAGAAATTAAGGATCTTACTTTAGTAATGTGTTCTCATCCCGAGATCCACACAAGCCGTAATGTTCAAGTCACTGACTAGCGGTTATTATTCCATGGACAAGTCTCATATCATCATTCCTAAAGGTCCCAAGGATATAATTGCATATAGGGAAGAAAGAATGAACCTTTATACTGAAAATATTCCCCAAACATCAGTTACATATATTGAAGATGACGTTGGAATTTATTAAATTTTTAACAAAGAAGAAGCTAACCACCAAGTTGTTGTGAATGTAAACCCTGATTCAGATTTAATTTGACATATGTTATTTGATGGGGCATCATAACAATAAGGAAATGGGATTGGTATTCTTTTGCAACATTCTTTTGTAAGATCATACTTTTATTGTTACTGTTTGAACTTCTCTTATACAAACAATGTAGAAGAATTTGAAACTCGATTACATGGATTAAATAATGCCTTCTTGATTCGAATTCAAAATATTTCTATTTTTGGAAATTATGAATTAATTATTAATTTAATCAAAAGAATATATACTCCAAACAAGTTAATGAGGTGTTATACGTCCCTTACTTCGGATACAATTTCAGAACTTAAAGTTTTAACATCACACATATAAACCAAAGCATGAATGTTATTGCCGACCTTCTGGCAATGTATGCTACAAGGCCTAGATATTTTTATTCAATTAATAAACCTAATTTCGTCGTAGTGACATTGTACAGGACTCACCTCCTTGATAATGAAGAATCCTGATAGTTTTTGTTAAAATTGGCAACTAGGGCCAAACTCCACATGGGTCATCTTATTTACGACAACTGATATTTTCTTGGATTCCCCTCTCTGAGAGGTGTAGGATTGATCTAGATATCATCTGATTCCGACATGTACAATGAAGTTATGAATTTATTTTGATTATGGACAAATTGTCAAGGTCGACCAGCAAAAGTATGTAGGCTCAAAAGCCCAATAGTCATGTCTATTCATCCTCAACGTTTGCTATAAATACATGATGCCTTGGCCTCTTTTGGACACACTCATATTCACACTTCTATCTCTCTCTCCTCATTGATTGGGTTTGGATTTCTAGGCCTCTCTCTCTCCACATCTGAAATTTCATGAGCGAAATTTTAGGAGGCTGAAATTTCAAGAGGCCAAAATTTCAGGAGAGCGAAATTTCAGGAGGACGAAATTTCAGGAGACCGAATTTTTGGACAGTTTGAACATGCATTGACTAGCAGCGTTGACATGTTTGACCGTATTTTTGGGTGAGATATTTTTGTTTGGGCAGGTTGCATTTTTGGGAATAAAAATCAAGGTCAAATGTTGACTTTGACTAGCGTTGACTACAACTAGAGCTGACCGCAAGGTTGGTTGTTTGACCATGTATCACTTGACTGTTTTGGGATATTTTGAGGGATGATTCATCTTGCTATTTGGAGGCCAAAGTTGACTGAATTTGACCAAATTGTTGAGGGTTAAATCTACCCTGTTGACCAACGTTGACTCTTCTGGTTAGGGCTCTTTTACTGCTGTTACAAAATATCAAGTTTGTAAATTGTAATATCTCTCTCTATTGAATTTGAAGACTATAAGGAGATTCGATTAAGGGTTTCCCCACATTGGGATTTGTCCCTGGACGGCGCCACATCTTATGTCCTCTTGTCTTGGCTTGTCTTCTATTGTTTATATTTATGTTCTATCTACATTTTACTATCATGTTCATGTGATTTCTAATCTAAATATTGATATTGGGCTATTAAAGAAATTGAAGTAAAATTGCTCTAAAGTATAGAACATACCATTTTTCCTAAAATTAACATGGCTTCAGAGTTGAGGTAAAGACAAAGCCCAAGCAAGAGTGAAAGAGAAATCAGCAAAGATAGTTGGACAAGGACAAAAGGCTCAATGGGTTCCTCATCCCACTTCCTGGCTGAAGACAAGCTCCATGATAAATCTAACTATCATGGATGGAAGATGTCTCTTGATTTGACCTTGGAAGAATAAGAAGTGATGGATTATGTGTAGGGTAAAATCCCTGAGCCTCCTTCAAATGCACCAGCTGTTGCGAAGACCAAGTACAATAGCGCTGAAGTCAAAGCAAAGAAGATTATCATGGATTTCATTGACAAGCGTCTAGTGGCCTACATCTCCGAAAGGTTGATCAACATGTTCAAGGTTAGTAATTCTAATCAAATTCTATTTCTTAAGAATAAGTTGAAAGATATTAAGAAGGGCAAGGACGAGGATATTCAATGCTACATATTAAGGATCATTGAGATCAAGAATGATCTAATTTTGATTGGAGAAGTCATTCCTGGCAGGGAACTTACTCTCACCGCCCTTGGAGGACTCCCACCTAAGTGGTATGTATTTAGAACCACTATACTCAATAATGATCGAATTCCAGGGTTTGAAAAATTGATGTCGAGATGCATTGAAGAAGAAAAAAGAATGGTGGAGCAAAAAATTCCTTCTATTAGAAGCAACCCCACTCTCCCTTCCACTGCGCATGAGCGAAGAACGCAGTGGGGTTTAAATGTCATTTCCATGGAAAGCTTGGATCTAAGGGAGGAAGGAAGGGCAGGTGCTTTATTTGCAATAAGTTTGACCACTATTCAAGGGAGTGTCCAAATAGAAGGGACACATCACATGATGATGATCACAATCATTCTAGGGGCAACTTCAATAACAAAAATAAAACGAATGGCAGTTTCAATGGCAAAGGAAAAAGGAATGAGGGACATCAAGGAAATGGTCGACCCTCCAAGAGATCAAGGAACTCCAGGTATGAAGAATCCAATGTTGTTAATAATAAGCAAAAAGAGTACTATCTTATATTGGCCCTCTCCACTACCTCTCCTCTGGACACTTTGGGAAATTGGCTGATTAATAGTGGTGCCTCAAGGCACTTCACTGGATACAAGGAAGCCCTCCCTAATCTGATAGAAAAGGGGACAAACTTGGAGATCATCCTTGGAGACGATGCCACCTATCCCATGAAGGGAGTAGGGAATGTTACCCTTCAATTGAATCAAGGTAACGCTATTCATTTGCAAGAAGTACTATATGTACTCGATCTCAAGAAGAACCTAGTGTCCATTTCAGAAATGGAAGATAAAGGATTCAAGGTGGATTTTATCAATGGAAAGGTACATGTTTGGAAAAGAAATTTCAAGGATGCTTTTACTCTTGGGTTCAAGGTTGACAGTTTGTATCAAGTTGGAGGAAGTCCATTGTGAGCCATGTCTTGTGACACATCTCTACAATCTAAACTATGGTACTGGAGGTTCATCCATCTTTATTATAAGACCCTATCCAATGTAAGATAGATGGTGACAGATATGCCTGATTTCAAAGTAGAGCATGAAGGTGTATGTCTGGGATGTGCTGAAGGAAAACTTACAAGGGGACCATTCCCCTCAAGTAATATCAAGACCATAGACATATTTCAATTGATCCATTCCGACATATCTGGTATGATGCCTGTAAACTCCTTGGGAGGATACTTATATTATCTCACCTTTGTGGATGATTATTCTCACAAGAACTGGATCTACTTCTTGAAGAAGGATGAAGTGTTCACTTGGTTTTGACATTTCAAAGCCTTGATCGAAAACCAATCCAGGAAGAAAATCAAGATATTGAGGACTAATAATGGGACCGAGTATGAATCTAATGAATTCCAAGATTATTGCAGAGAAGTTGGAATTAAGAGGGAGACTACAACACCATACACTCCCAAGAAGAATGGTGTGGTTGAAAGGAAGAATCGTTCGATTGTAAAAATTTTCCATGCCATGCTTCATGATCAAGGGCTTCTGAAGTTCCTATGGGATGAAGCTGCAAATACCGCTGTGTATGTTCAAAACCAATGCCTTAATCATGCATTGTGTTCTAAGACTCCCGAAGAAATTTTTACCATAAGAAACTCAATGTCTGTCATTTTGGAATTTTTGGAAGTGTCGTATATCTTCATGTGTCGAAATAGAAAAGAAACAAATTGGGTGCATCTGGGAAGAAAGGAATCTTTGTGGGTTGTAGTGAAAATTTTAAGGGATATAGAATTTATGTGGCTAGTCAAAGGGAAGTTGAGATAATTCATGATGTCACCTTCGACGAAGATATGGCCCTCAGGAAGATAAACAACCTTCCTATCCCAAGGAAGGATAAAGAAGTTGACACCGAAAACAAGGTGCAAAAGAAGATGAAACAATGCCAGATGTTGATGAACCTATGGATCTTATTGATCTTCCTGCTCAAGAGCCCTCCTACTCCAAGAGAAGACCCTCATGGCTTAGGGAGACTCTCAAAGATGTCGAGAGACATATTGCACCAAGGGGGACCTTCCGTGGAAGAAAGAAGCCAAACAAGTATCAATAATACTTGACTGTCATGAGCATTATCATTCAAAATGAGCCTTCATCATTTGAAGAATCCGTGAAGCGACAAGTATGGAAGGATGCTATGAATGAAGAATACGATTCAATTATGAAGAATGATGTCTAGGATGTGGTCCCTAGACCCCAAGACAAATCTGTTGTCACCTCTAAGTGGCTCTACAATATCAAGCATGGAGCTGATGGAAGTGCAGAAAAGTTCAAAGCTTTCTTTGTTGCTCGAGGCTTATCTCAAAAGGAAGGTGTAGATTACAATGAGATATTTGCACCTGCTGCTCGATACACCACCATCTACTTGATCATAACCCTTGCTGCCTCGCAAGGATTAAACCTACATAAGATGGATGTCAAGACCGCTTTCTTGCATGGTTCGATCAAAGAGGAAGTCTATGTGGAACAACCTGAGGGGTTTGAGGTTCATGGCCAAGAATCTCATGTATGCAGGTTGAATAAAGCTCTCTATGGATTCAAGAAAGCACCTGGGGCTTGGTATGAGAGGATTAATAGCTATCTGATGAAGTTGAGAGTCACTAGAAGTGAAGCAGATATGAACCTTTACTTTAAGGTTGAAAATGATAAACCTCTCATTCTGGAACTTTATGTGGACGACCTCTTTCTGATAGGTGCAAACCCTCTCATTCACAAATGTAAGAGGGAGTTGGCTTCTGAATTTGAGATGAATGACCTAGGATCGATGCACTAATTCCTAGGGTTGGAGGTTGTTGAAGGCCCCAAAAATTGGGTCAACAACAAGGGGGATGCCCGCCCAGTCCGGACCTTGGTTGGCAGCTCCTTATCTGTTTGGTATAGCGGGTCTGACTGGGGATCTGGGACCAGTTTCCCAATTCAGTGTATGTGTGTGTGTGAAAGAAGGATGTTTCTGTTCGGACTGGAATACTTCTATCTAATCTAATGCTATGCTATGTATTCTAATAAACAGAAAAAAACATCGAAATTTATGCTAACCGGGGTGTGATCTTTCTTCTATGCGATCTACAAAGATTTCATACAATAACTGGTAATAAAGATCATTCAGCTATCATAAGAAAAGAATTCGATAAAAATGAGCTAATTCGTATAAGAAGTTAGACGAAACAGTTGTTAAAACTTATCGCATAAATGAGCTATTCATACACTAAACATAAACAAATAGTTATCATCGTACAAAAGTGCCAATGATAACTCAGACATTCATGCTGTAACATATAAATAACTGAAAATTGAATATCGCTTTAACACATAAGCAGAAATGGTTAAGAGATAAAAGTACCCATTTATAACTAGTCCTACTCATGAGCTTCAAGCAATGATTGATTTATCTCTCCTTGATTCAACATCTACTAAGAGTACAGAAGTGCAACATCAGTAGCAGATATCAAATGCAAATATCAAATAAACCCTGTTCCATTCATTCACCAAAACCTCCTCTGAGGGTGCAAAAGTGCATGTTCTGAGGACAAGTTTTTGATAAATTTTTGGACCCTTCTCTAAATACATGAGAAGGGTTTAAATACTACTAACTAAATAACTTATTTACAAAATTTGAGGATACGGTTTAAATGACCGTCCTCTTTCTAAGCCAAACTATTCTAAAATTAAATCTACTAACTATTTCTAAATCTACTACTTAATGTCGCAAGCATTCAGTATTTTTCTTAGTAGAGTCAGCTGACTGTCTTCCGCCTTTGGTTGAGTTAAGCAAACAGAAACGGCAAGAGCTGGCATTCTCTTCTCAGTAAAATTGATGATATGCTTGAGAATCACCCAATGAATATGTAGCATTATCATGTATGCCTGGTAAAAATCTCATTTCAACTTAGTTAACTTTTGGATAGCTTTTGTTTCCAATTTGCTTCTATCGCTGATTTTTTTTGCAGTTTTCGAGACTCGCAGGTGACTGAGCAACTAGGGACCTTCCTTTTTGAACAATTTTCCTTAGAGATGCGCGATTAGCGCTAAGGCTAATCGCACATTAGAAACTTCCTCTATTTCTTGATCCGGGCTTCCCTGATGCGGTTTTTGCCTCTTGCGCCTTTTTCTCTCATTCGGTATAAAACCCAAAATTTGTAAAAATAGTGGTTCTGTGAGCTCTTGACCTTGAGAATTAAACTATTTGTTTCTAGCATCAGCATCTTTCAGTATTCATTCAACCATGACTATACATGAGAAATCTGTGATAGATGCCTCGAAAGAGTTTTGCGGCTCTTTTTCTTCTTTGAGGGGATCAAGTATGCCTTCCGAAATGTACATTGGAGCACTGCCTTCCCTCTTTGTTGTTTTCTGCATAGTGCCCTGTGTATTATCTCGTCCTTCTTTCCTGCAGTTCACATTGAGGTAGAAGTAATGATAAAGGACTAATAACAGGAAAACTTTAAAATGCCAAAGATATACGAGACATGCCACCTTACGTGAGTTATTTTTTCGAAAAACACAACACCCTACTTCATTAACAACTGGCAATAACCCATTAATTCGCATTAAAACATATGACCAACTCTTGGTTAAAGAGTTTTCTCGAACAATGAGCCAGAACCAACTGCGATGGAAGGTTCCCACATTTTTTTTTGCAATGTCGCAGATTGCAGTATCGCAATGTCGCAATGTCATCATGTTGTTTCTATCGCAGATCACAGTATCGCAACTTTGAGATGTCGCAGTATTGCGGTATCGCAATATCACAATATCGCAGATCGTTATAATTCTTGTGTAATTCTTGTGATATTTGCGATGTGCGATATGCGATATCGCATATCGGCGATGTTTGAAAATTTTTCAATGAGAGCGTTTGTCTTCAACATATGCAATGCGATGAAGTTTTTCGCATCGCAATATTGCTTTTTATCGTTTTAACTCTTTGGAAGGTGTATCCTATCATATTTTGCGCGATGCGATATCCTTTTAGGAGTAAATTTAATTTTCTTTATTATGAAACTTAGGTTTTCTAGATTTTTCAAGGTATTTTCCTAAGTCCATGATGTTGTAGATTTCATCTAAAAAGAAAATGTAACATTAACTAATTTTTTTAGGGTCCCCACTTATTTAGTATTTGCAATAATACTTCATAAGGATGGGGGTTGTTGGTGGCCACAATAATTGGCGATTCACTTCGAAGAACCAGTTATCTCTATGTTTCTATTGAACCGTTTCAGCTTCCAAAATAGCAAATTTTTCAGAAAATTAAACTTTATTATGGAAAGATAAAATACATTATACTCTAACTTGTCAATGACGTTTTGCTTCAGCTATTTTCAACTTTGATTATTTGTTGCCTCAAGTTAGTCCTTGCATTTACAACAGTCATTACTTGGTCTGTAAAGATAAAACAAAGCCTTCTCTGTAAACCAGTTTTAAAATATACTCATTTGTCGTAGGTAGAGCCTCTGCTGCCAGCAGGCGTTCATAGCCTCGACAGGGTTACTTATTACCCAACAATGATCCTGTATCCTACTTAAAGAAACCTACAACTCTCAAAGAAGAATCCATATCTACACTTATTGCTTTTGATTTTGTTTTTATTCTTAAAGAACAATGTCTTGGTTTGGTGGCCAATTTATGACACAGTCATTCACTTGATTTATAACTTTGCTGAACAAGCTAGCTCATCATGAGACCCCTTGCCTCTTGATTGTAACAATCTTGAGTCATTGCCCTGTTATGATATGCAGAATTTGGCAAAGTCAGCAGGTTATAATATATGTGATTATGATAAGCTGGCTCGTGATGAGACCTCTCATTCTTCAAGATAAAGTGTATCCTTGGATTGTTCTTCTGAAAGTTGTGATTTCCTTAGCATGGAGGAAATCATTGTCTTCTTTAAATAGCTCTGGACGACAATGATAGAGTTTTTGGAAGTAACTGTTCTTCAGAGAATCTTTATTTTGTTATTGATACCTTTCATTGCACTGATATAAAACAATTTCTTCACTAAAGGTCTATCTTCATCAAACTTTTATGAAGTTGAAACTAGTGTCATATCTAGGCTAGAGTTTTTAACTGTATCTTTCAATAATGATCAATTTTCCAAAATATTTGCTATTTATCAAGCGAAAAATCAAAATCTGAAAGAGAGTTGGTATCCTTTTCGTAAATGCCTAATGTAACCATTCACAACTGGTTTTATTCTTAAAAAGAGAAAAACTATGATTCTATGAAATAGAAGAATAATCTTCTATGGAAAATATTTTTTAAGAATTTGTCCATTGACAGGCATAGAGTCTTTTTTACCTGCTAAATCCTTTAACACAAATGTCGATGGACCTATGACTTCTACAATTTGAAAAGGGCCAAGCCACAGTCTTTGAAATTTTGTATGTTTACCTTTTTCTTTGTGTGCCTTGTCCCATTTTAAAACTAAATCTCCCACCTGAAATTCTTTTCTAGTGATTATATTTGAATCAAAAGAGGATTTTACTAGCACCTAATGATGAGCATGTGTTTTCTTAGCTTGTTCTCGCTGTTCTTCTAATTTGATTATTTCCATTTGCCTTAAGTGTAATGAGGAAGTTGGTACTTCATCAATGTATTGAACTAGAGACAAAGAAGGAATTGCTAGATGAGTTGGAAGAACAACTTCTCTCCCATAAACTAAATTAAAGGGAGAAGTGCTGATGGAAGCTTTTTTCGTTATTCGGTCTCCCCATAAAGCGTATGTTAATGATTTATGCCAATTTTTCTGATTTTGGTCTACTGTTCTTTTGATAATTCTGATTAGGTTTTTGTTTGTAGACTCAGCTAATCCATTTCCTTGTGGATAATAATTGGTCAAATATTTCAATTTGAATCCTCTTTTAAGTGCAAATTCAGTCATTGTATTTCCAGAAAAGTATGATGCATTATCAAACATTAAAGCGGAAGGTAATCCAAACCTGGTGATTATAGATTGATCTATGAACTCAATGATATTTTCAGCATTAGCCGTCTTGAGTGGAACTGCTTCTACCCACTTAGTATAATAATATGTTGTTGTAAGGATATATCTATGGTGCTTGGAAGAGTGAGGAACGATCTCACCTATTATATCAAATCCCCACTGTCTGAAAGGTTGGTCGATATTAACTGGTTTTAGTGGTAAGGATGGCTTCTTCTGTCTTCCAGCAATAGTTTGGCAAACTTGACATTTCCTCACATAACTGTGTGAGCCTTTAAATAACGTGGGCCAGTAATATCCTGCACGCAAGATTTTATGTGCAATTACGTCTCCAGCGTAGTGTCCGCCTACTGGTCCGTCGTGGAGTTCCTGCAAGACTTTATCAGCTTCAGATTTCTCAAGACATCTAAGAAGAACAAAATCGTAATTCATTCTAAAAAGAATATCATTTATTAGCTGATATTGTTTTGCTTTTAATCTTAGAGCTCTTTTCTTTGTGTAATCAAGGTATGAAGGAGCATATCCATTTTTAAGGTAATAAATAATATCAGCATATAATGAATGCTCATCATTTAGGCTTACCTCACACACTTGTACCTCTATAGATGGGATTTCAGAAATTTGCGACGCTCCAGCCAGCATCTTGCAAAAGCCTTCACCTCTTACAATGTTTGCTGGTTTAATTTCTATGTCATATTATTGTAAGGCAGTTACCCAATTGGCCCTCTTCTCACCCACATCCTTTTGTACCAGAAGATTTCTTACCACTAGAAATGGTACTATAATTTTGATGTGGGTTTTGAGTAGAAAAGGTCTGAAATATTTGATCACTTTGAAAATAGCATAAGCCTGTTTCTCTACGTCTGAGTAATTTAATTCAGTACCTTGCAAATTTGAACTAAAAAACGCAATTGGTGCTTCCACCTTTTCTTGATTCATTTGAGTGAGTATCGCGGCATATGACTTATCTAAGGCAAATGTGTATAAAATAAAAGGCTCTAAAAAAATCGGAGTAGCTAAAAATGGAGCATTAATGATAGCCTGTTTGATCAGGTTAAATGCTTCATGTTCATCTTGGCCCCATTTAAAAATAGAGTTCTTTTTTATCATAGTTTGTAAAGGAGATACAATTCGTGAAAAATCTGGAACAAATCTCTTTACAAAATTGATTTGACCAAGGAAGGATTGCATGGCTTTTTTGTTATGAGGTAGGGATATTTCATAAATTTCTTTGATTCTGTCAGAGTCGATGTGAATACCAAATTTTGACACTATGAATCCTAGAGGTGTCCCTTCACTTAATGCGAAAAATGATTTATTTGGGTTAAGTGAAATTTTGTACCTTAAACATCGTTGGAAGATTTGCTTTAAGTCTTTGAGATGGTCGCCTCGTTTCTTGGAGTACACGGTTATATCTTCCAAATAAATTACTACTGACTTATTGACTAAACCTTTGAATGCAATGTCCATGGCTCTCTAGAATGTGGCACCATCATTAATCAAACCAAATGGCATCTTGCGATATGCATATGTGCCCCATTTAGTTCTGAATGTGGTCTTCAATTGATCATCAGGATTTACCAGCACTTGATTGTATCCTGAAAATCCATCCAAGATAGACATTAATTCTAAGCCTACCACTGCCTACAATATCTGCTCCATTGGTGGTAAGGGAAAGTTGTCCTTTTGACAGGCTTTGTTGAGATTGCGAAAGTCAATACAAATCCTAATATCTCCATTTTTCTTTCTAACAGGTGCCATATTGGAGACCCATTTAGAATGTCTAATGGGAAAAATTATCTTGGCTTTCAACAGCTTATTAAGTTTGGTTTTTATCTGATTTTCTAAGTTGGGATGAATCTTTCTCAATTTTTGTTGGACAGGTTTTTCGTTATTGATCATCGAGATAGTATGTTGGATGATAGTGGTGTCGTATGTTTTAAGTTCATCATAATTCCAAGCAAAAACATTTTTGTATTGTCTCAAAAGACGAATATATGCTAGTTTTTCTTCGGGGGCTAGGCCAAGGCCTAGATTTATGTTTTGGGGTTTTGCATCGGTTTCTAGGTTTACCAATTCATAATTCAAGGTCGAACTTTGGAGCTTTGAATTGGTGGACCTTTTAAACCGGTATTTCAAATTGTACAGGTCTTCTAACTTGACCACTGATTTAGGTATAGCATTGTGAGTGCTGTCTTGTTGTAATTGCCGATCATGTTGATCTTCATCGATTATTTGGTTGGAGTAGGATCCTTCAGAAGTAAGGAAATTTACGATATCAGGATCATCGTTGAATATTCTCCAATTTGTGATGTTGGCAAGAATAGAAGGTCTAAAGATTAATTCTATTGAAAATCTATCTGGACTAAAATCTTCAGAAGGAATGAGCTTAGAAGCTACGTTAGCTAAAACGTCAGCGCTTGCATTCTGGAGTCTGGGAATTGATGAGATATTGAATGCTGTAAAATGCTCAATCAGATCTTGAACTAAAGATTAATAGTGTTTTAAATGACCTTACAGGCAATGTATAGTATTCCGTACCTGTCTGACTACAATTTCAGAGTCTCCGAAGACTTGGAGATACTTTATGTTTAGCCTGATTGCTTTGTACAGCCCTTGAACTAAAGCTTCATATTCTGCTGTATTGTTAGTACAATCAAATTCGAGCCTACATGTTAACATGATTTTGTCTCCTTTTGGACTAATTAGCGTGCATACTGCTCCTACTCCTTCGTTGGATTTAGAACCATCAAAAAATAATTTCCAAAACAAAGATTTATTTACAGGTTGATCTAAAAAATTGATACATTTTGAACTATCCGTTTGAGAAAAAATTTCGACTTGGGACAAAATGGAATGTTCTAAATATCGGGATGTATGAGCATTAAAATTGCCAAGAAAAGAATCTACTGAATAATTGCCAATTATGCTACTATTATATGCAACTGGTTCATTTTCCCCTTCTAACTCTATTACTATGTACTTTTGATGCAATTCTCATTCAACTTTTATTTGGTTTGGCTTACCATTGTAAGGCAGCCACATATGCGACTAGTCAGCTGAGAAGTATCCATGCAATTTTTCTGACCAATCCCTGCTAAGAATCAAGCCATAAAACTCAGGGATATCAGCCACTAAAATATCAATTACTTGACATACCTTCGGGTTGGATGACAGCCTTATGGTTACTTGATTTAGTTCGCCGATGACTTCGACTTGAGATCGATCCAACTGAACGATGCGAACAGTGGATTTCTATGGTTGAACGTTTAATTTAGTGCATATGGACTTCGGTAGAATATTCGATGAAGCACCTGAATCCACTAAAAAATTATGTACATTTTTGTTAAAAATTTCATAAGTAAGGAGAAAAGGGGGATTATGAGATCTCGATCTACCTCCAATTAAGGCGATGTCATTTGGATCAATGTTGTTAGTTGTATTACTTGGAGGTCTTCCCATGTTCTGAGAAGCTTGAGAAATTACAGTGGCAGGCAAAGGTGCAACTGGCACAGCATCTAATTCTTTCATCATTATCTTTCGTTGATGCTTTAGCTTGCTCAATTCATACAGAGTGATATTTTCCCTAGTCTTTTTCATGTCGTCTATGATATTGTATTGCATTTGATCCGAAACAATCAGTGTTTTAGATGGAGTAGGTGAATCTGTTTGGACTGGGCTAGTTTGAGTCGCTTTAGTTGTCGTTTTCTTTGTTACGAACTTATCCTTTATTGCAAAGCTTGCGCTCTTTGGTTTTGGGGTAGTTTGGGGAGGATCAAGCTGGTTTCTACTTCGTGTGTTAACTGGGAATACTTCTTGATCTTCCTCTTGTGGGAGGATGAAATCCCACATTCCTTGTAATGCTACTACTTCTTCATCATCAGTTTGCCCTTCAGTGGCAATTTCCTCTTCCTCTTCCTTGGATTCAGCATTTGTTATAGCATTGGGTGGCTTTGAATCTATTGACGGGCCTCTCTTAAAAGCTCTGTAGGGCTTTTTTGAAGAAGTTTCTGCTACTTGCTTTTTTATGTCGACCATTTCATTAGACATGGTCTTAAGAACTTTTTGCAATCCCTCCAAATCGAATGGATCTTTTGCTTGTTTTTTCCTGGACTCTTCTTTAAAGGTGACCTTCTTAGACTTCTGGTCTTCTAACACGGATTTCTTCTCTAAAGCTATTATTCGTTTCTCTACTGCTATGGCTTCTTTCATGTTTTCAGCAAGAGTTGTTTTGTTAGCCCTGTCCACGAAGATTGCTATGTCTAATGGTAATGCAGTGATATACCATTCACATCGCACTTCCTCGCTGGGCTGGGAAGTAGTAGGAATTTTGTTTAGAATCTTATTGAAATGTAGATTGAAATCTTTGATCAGTTCTCTAGATTCTGCCCTAAGATTAGATAAGTCATTGATTAACGTTGTTGTAGACCTATCGTCACCAAATTTGGTTAGAAATTCGTCTTGGAAGATGTCCCAACTGGTAATAGATCCAGAGGGTAATGAAAAATACCAGGATCCGGCTGTTCCTTGTAGGGTATAAGGAAACAGTCGAACAATAGCATCTTCATTAGTAACTCCGTTGAGGTTGATGGATAGCATAAAGTTATTTATGTGCTCTTCTGCTAGCATGCTTGCCTCAAGATTGAACTTGGGCAGCCATTTCTCAGGATGGGCTGGTATTTGACTCAAGGGCGCAGGCATTAAGACTACCCCAGGATTGTTCCATGGAGATTGGGCCATTACTGAACTGCTAACAGGCGGATTCACAGAAAATGATCCTTGTGATTGAAAAGATGAGGTGACTATGATCGCAGATGATTGAGGAGGAGTTGAAGGGATTCCACTAGGTGGATTGATAATGGTCTGGGGTGGTGGAGTAGATGGTTGACTTCGTGGTGGAGAAGTTGAGATGGAAGATGTTGATGAAAGAGTCTTGTTGTCAGACCCTTTAGGTGACTTCCTTGCTCTTTTCCTTTTAGGAAGAGGTAGTTCGGTTGGCCGAATACCGAACTTTTGACTCTTAAGTATGGTCAGGGGATGAGCAGGGTTATACTGTGAAGTAACGCTGCCCTGAGATTTATCAGATCTTTGAGCGGAAATGGAAAATCGCTGAAGTTTATGAATCAGAGATTCGACTTCAAGAGGTTCAATTCTAGATTGATCTGAAATTTCAAGTTTTGTAGCAGCGGATGATGCTCTAGCGACTTCTATCTCTGGATTTAAATATAATGGAGAAGTCGGAGGAGATGGTGAGGGAGAATTACTCTCAGAATGGTATTTTGATTTGGATTTACTTTCCATTCATAATTTAGGCCCTCCTTCTAGTGCCAAATATGTTGAAGGCCCCGAAAATCGGTTCGACAACAAGGGGGATACCCACCCGATCCGGACCTTGGTTGGTAGCTCCTTATCCGTTTTGTATAGCGGATCTGACTGGGGATTTGGGACCTATTTCCCAATTCAGTGTATGTGTGTGTGTGAAAGAAGGATGTTTCTATTCGGACTGGAATACTTCTATCTAATCTAATGCTATGCTATGTATTCTAATAAACAGAAAAAACATTGAAATTTATGCTAACCCAGGATGTGAACTTTCTTCTATGCGATCTACAAAGATTTCATACAATAACTGGTAATAAAGATCATTAAGCTATCATAAGAAAATAATTCGATAAAAATGAGCTACTTCGTATAAGAAGTTAGACGAAACAACTGTTAAAACTTATCGCATAAATGAGCTATTCATACACTAAACATAAACAAATAGTTATCACCGTACAAAAGTGCCAAATGATAACTCAGAAATTCATGTTGTAACATATAAATAACTGAAAACTGAATATCGCTTTAACGCATAAGCAGAAATGATTAAGAGATAAAAGTACCATTTATAACTAGTCCTACTCATGAGCTTCAAGCAATGATTGATTTATCTCTCTTTGATTCAACATCTACTAAGAGTACAGAAGTACAACATCAGTAGCAGATATCAAATGCAAATATCAAATAAACCCTGTTCCATTCATTCACCAAAACCTCCTCTGAGGGTGCAAAAGTGCATGTTCTGAGGACAATTTTTTGATAAATTTCAGGACCCTTCTCTAAATGCATGAGAAGGGTTTAAATACTACTAACTAAATAACTTATTTACAAAATTTGAGGATACGGTTTAAATGACAATCCTCTTTCTAAGCCAAACTATTCTAAAATTAAATCTACTAACTATTTCTAAATCTACTCCTTAATGTCGCAAGCATTCAGTATTTTTCTTAGTAGAGTCGGTTGACTGTCTTCCGCCTTTGGTTGAGTTAAGCAAACAAAAACGGCAAGAGCTAGCATTCTCTTCTCAGTAAAATTGATGATACGCTTGAGAATCACCCAATGAATATGTAGCATTATCATGTATGCCTGGTAAAAATCTCATTTCAACTTGGTTAACTTTCGGATAGCTTCTGTTTCCAGTTTGCTTCTACCACTGATTTTTTTGTAGTTTTCAGGACTTGCAGGTGACTGAGCAACTAGAGACCTTCCTTTTCGAACAATTTTCCTTAGCGATGCACGATTAGCACTAAGCGCTAATCGTGCATCAGAAACTGCCTCTGTTTCTTGATCCGGGTTTCCCTGATGCGGTTTTTTCCTCTTGCGCCTTTTTCTCTCATTCAGTATAAAACCCAAAATTTGTAAAAATAGTGGTTCTGTGAGCTCTTGACCTTGAGAATTAAACTGTTTGTTTCTGGTATCAGCGTCTTTCAGTATTCATTCAACCATGACTATACATGAGAAATCTGTGATAGATGCCTCGGAAGAGTTCTGCGGCTCTTTTTCTTCTTTGAGCGGATCATGTATGCCTTCCGAAATGTACATTGGAGCGCTACCTTCCCTCTTTGTTGTTTTCTGCATAGTGCCCTGTGTATTATCTCGTCCTTCTTTCCTACAGTTCACATTGAGGTAGAAGTAATGATAAAGGACTAATAACAGGAAAACTTTAAAATGCCAAAGATATACGAGACATGCCACCTTACGTGAGTTATTTTTTCGAAAAGAACAACACCCTACTTCATTAACAACTAGCAATAATCCATTAATTCGCATTAAAACATATGACAAACTCTTGGTTAAAGAGTGTTCTTGAACAATGAGCCAGAACCAACTGCGATGGAAGATTCCCGCATTTTTGCTTTGCAATGTCACAGATCGCAGTATCACAATGTCGCAATGTCATCGTGTTATTTCTATCGTAGATCGCAGTATCACAACTTTGAGATGTCACAGTATTGTGATATCGCAATATCACAGATCGTTATAATTCTTGTGTAATTCTTGTGATATCACATATTGGCGATGTTTTAAAATTTTTCAATGAGAGCGTTTGTCTTCAGCATATGTGATGCGATGAATTTTTTCGCGTTGCAATATCGCTTTTTATCGTTTTAACTCTTTGGAAGGTGTATCCTATCATCTTTTGTGCGATGTGATATCCTTTTAGGAGTAAATTTAATTTTCTTTATTATGAAACTTAGGTTTTCTATATTTTTCAAGGTATTTTCCTAAGTCCATGATGTTGTAGATTTCATCTAAAAGAAAATGTAACATTAACTAATTTTTTTGAGGGTCCCCACTTATTTAGTATTAGCAATAATACTTCATAAGGAGGGGGGGTTGTTGGTGGCCACAACAGAGGTATGGAAAAATCTAGGCGAAATTTTCCTATCTCAAGGAAAATATGTTGTGAAGATATTGGAAAGATTTGGGATGGTAGACGGAAAGCCTGTGACTACCCCGATGGAACTTAACTTTAAGAAGTTATGTGGTAGCGCTACTAGACCTGAATTGGGAAATTCTTCTGAGTATCATCAACTTAAAATAGCATTGATGTTCTTGGTGAACTCTCATTCGGACATATGTTTTGCAATTAACACAATGAGCCAATATATGGCTAAGCCTCATCATATACATTGGATTGGTTCCAAGAATCTTCTGAGATATCTTTGGGGCACAATCACTCATGGACTAAGATACACTACCAGGGATGTGAGGCTGCATGGTTATTCTAATGTTCATTGGATTGGCAGTGTGGTGGATCGACATAACACTATTGGATGTTGTTTTTATTTGGGTTCCACCTCAATATCTTGGATGAGCAAGAAGCAGAAATCAGTTGCCTTGAGAACTGCTGAGGCTGAATACATAGTTGTTGGTATGGCCTCCTTTGAAGCTGTTTGGTTGAGGAAACACTTCAGTGAGTTGTTTGGACATGTTTTGGATACCACCATGATCCTCTGCGACATCAGAGTGGGATCTGATTATCAGAGAATCCCATGTTTCATGATCGCTCCAAGCATAAAGATATCATGTACCACTTTATCTGGGATATGGTACAATGAGGAGAAATAAGGCTCCATCACATTGGGACTGATGAGCATGTTATCGATATTTTGACAAATCCGCTGGGGAAGGTTAAGCTCTTGGCCTTCCAAGAATGCATTGGAATCATGGAGATATCCTCTTATGAGAGTCATGCATGATATGGACATTGAGCTCTGGGAGCTCAGGGGGCCATAGGGTACTTCTTGGAGTGATGAGAAACCATAGGGTGAGTGTTTCAGCCTTCCCCTAGTGGTTTGTTGTGTACAGGGTGAGTGGTTCAACCTTCCCCTGTGATACCCCTTGGCGCCATGTAGGCAAGATGAGTGGTTCATCCTTCTCCTACTAAGACATCCTACCCATGTAGTATGGGACTCATGGGAAGTACCTCTCATCTGGCCAATGAGTAGGGAAATGAGGATAGGGACCATAGTACTATTGACTGATGTATTGTGTATTACCATACTCCCTATGCTAGGATGATCGATATTGATCTAGGATCAATGGAACTGACTTTGGGTCAGTAAGAATGATATGAGACACACTCTTTTGATTGGAAATAACTTCGGGCTAGTAAGAGTGGTTTGAGACACTCTTTTTTATTTGGAACTGACTTCAGGTCTATAGAGAATGGCATGATACATTCTTGATCACTTATTCTTCTTCATAGTTCAATAGAGAAGAGCAAAGCGGTGCAGAGCAGTGCATTAATGGCAGAGATAATACAGATTGGCAAATAGATTAGCAGATGGAGTTCTCCCTAGTTGAGAGGGAGTGTTAAAATTGGATACTAGGGCCAAAATCTACTTGGGTCATCTTATTTATGACAACTAATATTTTTCTTGGATTCCTCTCTCCGAGAGGTGTAGGATTGATCTAGATATCATCTATTTCTGACATGTACAAATGAAGTTATGAATTTATTTTGATTATGGTTGGCCAGCAAACTTATGTAGGCTCAGAAGCCCAACAGTCACATCTATTCATCCTCATACATTTGTTATAAATACATGATGCCTTAGCCTCATTTGGACACAGTCATCTTCACACTTCTCTCTCTCTCTTCATTGATTGGCTGCATATTTCTAGGCCTCTTTCTCTCCACATCTGAAATTTCAGGAGTGAAATTTCAGGAGGCTGAAAATATAGGAAGTCGAAATTTTAGAAGAGAAAATTTTCAAGAGGCTGAAATTTTAGGAGACCCACTTTTTGGACAGTTTGACCATGCATTGACCAGCAGCATTGACATGTTTGACTGTGTTTTTGGGTGAGATATTTCTGTTTGGGCAGGATGCATTTATGGGCACAAAAATCGAGGTCAAATATTGAATTTGACCAGTGTTGACTGCAGCTAAGGCTAACCGCAGGGTTGCCTATGACCAGTTTTGACTGGACTATTTTCAGTTATTTCGAGGGTTGATTCATCTTGCTATTTGGAGGCTGAAGTTGACTAAACTTAACCAAACTCTTGAGGGTCAAATTTGCCCTGTTGAGAAACGTTGACTTTTTTGGTTAGGGTTCTTTTGCTGTTGTTACAAAATATCAAATTTGTAAATTGTACTATCTCTCTCCACTTAACTATTGAAGACTATAAGAAGATTTGATCAAGGGTTCCCCACATTGGGGTTTGTCCCCGGTTGGTGCCACAGCTTGTGTCCTCTTGTCTTGGCTTATCTTCTACTGTTTATATCTTACCATCATGTTGATGTGCTTGCTAATCTGAATATTGATACTAGGCTATTAAAGAAATTGAAGTAAAATTTCTCTGAAGCATAGAATATACCATTTTGCCTAAAATTAACAATTTTTTATGATGACCATGATCTTTTGAATTTCCTCACAAATGATACCAAAGAATTTTTCCAAACCATCAATCTCGACAAAAATAAATATCCTAAAAGCTTGGTTCCTTTGGAAGATGTCTTCTCACCTAGTGATGCAACTAAAGTTTTCTCACCTAACAAGATCACTTTTTAAAACCATTCATAAAACTATGCAAATGAACATTGGAACTGATGATGACCCTAAAATGTTGTATGTTTTTAAATCTTGCACCCAAGAAGAAATTGTTAAATTTATTCACCTATTTCGAATTTTTTCTGATATCTTTGAATTTTCATACAGTGACTTAAAAGATTTTGAACCTACTCTTACTTATCATGATATACCAATCAAAGCTAGTTTTCCACTTGTTAGACAAAGGAAAAGACCTATAAATCCAAACTTAAAAGAAACCATCAGAGTTGAACTAGACAAAATGTTAGTTGCCCATATTATTTATCCTGTCAAATATTCTGAATGGATGGTAAACCTAGTTCCTGTTCGAAAGAAAAATGGCCAAATATGTTTGTGTGTCCATTTTTTATCATTAAACAAATCCAGTGAGAAAGATAATTTTCCCCTTCCAAATATGGAATTAATTTTACAGCAAGTTGTTGGTTCTGCTATAATGTCACAATTAGATGGCTTCTATGGCTACAATCAAATTTATGTGAAGAAAAGTGATAACATAAAATCACTTTTACCACTAAATCGGGAACATTTGCTTTCATCGCGTGCCTTTTGGTCCAACAAATGTTGGAGCCACATTTCAAAGAGCTATGAACATTGCTTTCAATGATTTAATCAAAAAGTAGTGGATGATTTGATAATCTATTCCAAAAGGCAGGTAGATCATTTTGATCATCTTTCAAGAGCTTTTACACATTGTAGAAAAGATGGAATAGCATTTAAACCAACAAAATCAATTTTTAGCGTCAAATCAGGTAAACTACTTGGACATATTGTATTTGATTCTGGAATAAGTATTGATCCTAATTGAGTATCTGCGATTCAATCCCTTTCTCCACCTACATCAAAAAAATACATATAACCCTTCATGGGAAAAATAAGTTTCATAAGGCATTTTACTCCAAATTTTTCCAAAATTATCAAGCCAATTCACAAACTATTAAAGAACAACCAATCTTTCAATTGGAATTCTTCTACTCAACAATCCTTCCAACAAATCGAGTATACTATTTCAACAATCCCTATTTTAGTTATTCCCGATTTCTCTAAAAAAATTATTATATATACTAACACTACATAGGAAACAATTTATGTGGTCCTAATGCATAAAGATAGTCAAGTACTGGAACAACCTATAGAATTTGCTAGTCAAAGTGTGACTAATGATGCTATGAAATATTCAATGATACTAAGGCGAGAACTCCCCTCTTAGTTGTAAAATTTACGCTCCCTCAAAATTTAATGTCTGGAAAGTTTTCACATTGGCTAACTAAGATTCAGGAACACAACCTTACTATAGTCACAATACTAAAACCAGTAAGGGTCGAGATCTAGCTCACATCTCATACAAAATTTAGATCAAATTAAGGATCCCAAATTTCAAAAACAATACTTTACTTATTTGTTTCTTATCTAAGATGATAAATGTGACCTTCATTCACACCCTTGGTATCACGATGTCATTTTGTTTTTAACTCACCAAAGATGCCTGGAAAACTTGAACAAAATTTTAAAAAGGAAATTGAGACTTGATGCATCAAGTATGTTTTTGTGGGAAATATCTTGTTTTAAAAATATCTTGATGGAATGCTCCTTAGATGTGTAAATGACAAAGTTGTATCACAGTTTGAAATCCTTGCATGGCTCATCTGAGCAATCTGATCACATTGGTGGTCACTTTGTTGCAAGATTCGTTGCTTATAAGATCGTAAGAATCGGATACCACTAGCAACATATTTTTAAAGATACTTTAAAATTTATTAGATCATGCGATGAATGTCAATGTGCGGTTGGTAAATTCCAATATTCATCAATTCCTTAAGAGTCTATCATTGTCACCTGGCCCTTTGTTAAATGGAGAATTGATTTTATAGCGCCAATCAATCCAACTTCTTTAGCATGCCATATTTTTTTTTTTACTACAATACATTATTTCACTAAATGGTCTGAAGTAGTTCCTTTGAAAAGGACAATTGATGAGCAAGTCATTTTGTTCAATGAAGATACTTTAATGCCCATATTTGGCACACTTTTTCATATTGTATCTGATAACAGACTTGCCTTTATCTCTACTAAGTCTGCACTATTTTGTGGCAAGTTCACTATCAAGCATATATTTTTCATCTACCTACTACCCCCAAGGAAATGGTTTGGCTGAATCAACCAATAAGAATATTATCAAAATTCTCAAAAGAATTATTTCAGATAATCCTAGGCAATGGCATCATTTACTTTTTAATGCCTTATGGGCAGATCACGCTACTACTAAAGTAACTATTGGTGTCACACCCTTCCAACTTGTTGGAGGCTTTTATGTTAGTCAAGATGTGATTGACTTCCTTTTGCCTTACCTTTCAACCTAAAGAATTCAAAGAGTCTAATGTAAACAATTGTTATCACACACTTTTAACCATTGATGAAAAAAGAACTAAATATTTCAATAAAATCCATAAGAGACAAAACATTGTTAAAATGTATCATGATAAAAGTGCTAAAGACTTTGCTTTTTAAGTTGGTCAAAAAGTTCTTCTATGGGATTTTGCTCATGCCGAAAAGGGAAAGCATTCAAAATTCCAAAGGCTCTAGATAGGGCCATATGAAATTGTTGCTAAGGTAGGTCTTAATTCCTACTTGTTGAAGGATGATGATAGCGAATTATTATCTTCCCCGATAAATGGCTCTTTCCTTAAGCATTACTCAAATCCCACTCAAGGATATGTTTAGTTATAAACATGTTTTGGTCATTGTTCTTGTTTTGTTGTTGTTTTGTTTTGTTTTCTTGCTTTATTTTATTTTATTTCATTTTATTTATTTATTTATTTATTTTTATTTTTTTTATTTTGTTTCCTTCCTTTCTGCAATTTACATGTTGATCCTTTGTTGATACATGGAAGAAAATCATATATGTATTTTTTTAGAGACTCACTATAGGAACAACAATTCTCCCTTGCTACAACTTTCTCAAAGGTGAAGGACAAAGATATTATACTAAGAGTTTTAACATGGTATGATTTTAAGCTCGAATACATACATGATAACTCATTTTTTTTGCTACAACAAGATAAAGTGTATACATCTAACTCCCATTGCTCCAGGAAAAAGTTTCCCTAAGAAATATGTCATGGGAATAACAAATTCTATTAGAGCATTATTTTATAAATTCTCATGTGAGGGGGGAAATATTGAGTGATCTTTCTTACTTTTCTATTCTCTAAAACCACAGATACTGAGTTCAATATAGTTGTCTATATTTCTCTATGGAATCGCTAGATTTGGTACCTATTTTTGATCCTCTAATTTTGTAATATGCTACAAAATTTGCTTTCCTTTGTTGTGTTCAATCATACCTCAATTGACCCCCAATAACCATGTCTCACCAACATGTTTTACTATCATGACCAAAGGGGAGGACCACTAAGTTTTGTTTAATATATATTGCACTCATCTTTTGAAAAATGCATGTGTTTGGATTCTAGGCAGCTTGATGTTGAGAATGTCGACTTTGCCACATTTTGATATTTGATCAATTGCATCACTGAACCTGCAATAGAAACAATGGTTAATTTGTTTCCTTTTGAAATCAAAAATGGATTTTAAGCATTTCACAAAATGGATTTTAAGCATTTCATGAACAACTTCTTACACATATCACTACACAATTTGTTATACAGTTAGAGAAATGGCATTCTTTTAAAAATAAGAGAATTATTTCATGACACATCGTTGATAACATTGCATAGAATAGATATATGAGAACAAAGGATTTGATAGTATGACAAGTGGGTCTTGCATTTTGATAATTGTTATACTGATGGATTTTAAGCATTTCATAAATAACTTCTTACACATATCACTACACAATTTGTTATACAGTTAGAGAAATGGCATTCGAGAAATGACATTCTTTTAAAAATAAGAGAAGTATTTCATGACACATCGTTGATAACCTTGCATAGAATAGATATATGAGAACAAAGGATTTGATAGTATGAAAAGAATAGATATATGAGAACAAAGGATTTGATAGTATGACAAGTGGGTCTTGAATTTTGATAATCTTGCATTTTGATAATTGTTATATGTTGTATGGTTTGGAAATTGTAATTCTATGTGCTTCAACTATGATATATTGTGCAATATTATATGCCTTGTGGAGTTATTAAACATCGTCATATGTGTATCATTTTTGTATTTACGACCCACGACATATTTTATATATGGTTTCAATGGGAGGCTTGTTATATTGTTTTGATGAATATTTCACAGTGGATGTGGGACCTTGCTCCACTCCATGTATTGTGTGATAACATGAGGGCAAGAGCTAATGAGCCTACCATTGGGCATTAAATGCCCGGCTACATGCACCCCTGATAGTTGTTTAACATAATGGCGCATGTGTTAAACAACTATGGGGGGCGCATGTAGCCGGGCATTTAATGCCCAATGGTATGCTGGTTAGCTCTTGCCTAACATGAGTAACCCTAGCTGACATGTGTGATTTGACATATTGTTGGTTCTGTATGTTAATATGTGCAAAGGTTTAACAAGTTATTGTTGGTAGTATGGTTGTGAGTTGATATTTCGAACATGCCTGTGTTCCCGACCATTTATTTCTCGACCTTGAGAATCGCAAACCTTGTCCTACGATATTAATGCCCATTACTAAACTCATTCAATGACGATTGTATAGTTTGAAGTTGACCTACGACTCAAATGAATTGTGGTTTTGGGCTTTGTCATGCCACTTGTAAAATTGGTTGTCAATTGAGAGTTGTTACAGTCTGAAGGTGAGCTGTTAGCTGGAAGCTAGGAATATTGAAGCATTGTTACTCTGGCGCCAACCAGGTAACTCTATGGTTGATTACACAAATTTTCTGCATCATGTCACTAATCGAGTTTACTTTTTTGTGCCTTGCCTAGTTATTTCTCCCGTAACCCTAACAATCACTAATTCAAATTGTTCTGGTCACATTTAATTTTCGTGGGGGACCAAGACAGGGTGCCTCCTATCTTAAATTTAACTGTCATCCTCTCATAAGTGTTCTTGCATTAGTTTTTTTTTAAGAAAAGGGTAAAATGTTTTAACCATGCCTATAATTACAGTTGTGAAAAGTCTTTGTTTAAAGAGAAATGCTATGAAATTTTATTCTATTGAAAGGTTTTGGGTTCATTTCAAAATTTTTAAAGTGAAAAAATGTGGCACTCCTTTCCAACGACTAGTGATTACATTTGTGTATATGTATACTCCAAGAAGTTTTCACTTTTTTACCTTCGATTCTCTGAGTTATTCCTTCATACAGAGCGTAACTAGTTGCTATTGCTAAAATAAAAAAGCAAAGGCTTTGTATGCCTTTCCTCACCTTCTATAAGTTTTCTTGTCTACAACTTTCAAGGGTTTTCTGTAATGGCTTACCTTTCACACATTCAAGAAAAAATTCTCTAATATACATGTCCATATGAATTTTTACTTGTAGAACTACAAATGTAAAAGACAAACCCTGTGTGTGAATTATTTTTCTCTGTTCCTATGCTCAATTTCAATCTGTTAAGTCTTGCTCCTTTTTCCATACTCTTAAACCCTCCTAAACCGTGACCAAGTCTGCAAAGTAAATGAAGAGAGGGTATCCCTCAGAAATCTTATGTATATAACAAAACTCTCTATTAAATAAAATCGATACAAAAAAAGGGAATACGAGAAAAACCAAAAAAACCCCTTTGCTGCGAAATTCAATCAAAGATCTTACAAATTGAAGAAAACTAAAGAAATAAATTAAGGAGATTTTACTGGCATGTCCTCTGTATATGAAGTGTGCATTTTATGAACTCGTTAGGGTTCAAAATATAACATTCTAACATCCTTAATTCTTCCACCCATTTTGTACATATTGTCTTCTGAGCATAGAAGAAGTGTCTTATCTTTAGCTGACATAGTTAAATTGTAATAGTTTAAAAGTGAGATGTGTAGTTAATGGTTTCCTGTTTTGTGTTGTCGGCGTATTAACTCAATTTTTTTTCAGAGAAGAATTCAAATTATTGAGAATAGGGTAGAGGCAAGAGGGAAAAGAAATAAGCCTCTAGGAACGTGGGACTCAAGCAGGAATAAAAAGATTTGTTTTTTTGTTCACTTTAATGTAGATTCTGATGAATTCCACCAATTAGCCACTACTAGACATTTGAACTTGTGGTCCCCTAATGTCTCTTTTATTACACCTGTTTATCAAAATATTCTATCCCCATCTCTGAGACCGCATCCTAGCATTCAAGAAATACCATAGTTTTGCCATGACCTTGCACCAATAAATAAAAATTATGGATGGAACCTTATTGAGAAATTGTGTGGACAAAACAAGGATACTTGGGGAGCTCCTTCTAAAGTCCCTTCTTGTTTCTAGTCCACAATCTGATTCTCATGTTTCTTCATCACCCTCTGGAAGACTTGGTTCCAATCCATGTGCCAAAAACATATCATCTCCTATTGTTGCCAGTCAAACTCATCATGCTCACAAGCTTGCAATTGTACCAACCTCTTTTCTTGTTGTATTCCATCCTTTATCTATTTCTTCCACCAGGGCTTCACCTGAGAATGTTGTTGATCACCACATTGACCCAAAATCAATGCCTAACCCTACATTTGTTGCCTCTAAAGGTGTTGTAAATGAAAAACAAGGAAAGGAAGAGAAACCAACATTCTCTATGGCAGGGTTCCTAATGAACTCGAAAAACAATTTAGTTACCTTTGCATATAAGTTATGATATTGTTGTGGAGTTGTGACATGTATATTTGATGGTTCTTTTGACAATATTTTGACAGGAAATTTTGGATGGCAAGTACAACCATAATACTTTGACTGTTTGATATGACTATTTATTTTGATTAGATTTCATGCAAAAATTTGACTTGAGAGGGCATTAGACTTTTCAGACATGATTATTATTGCCTAGTGATATTTGAGATTATGATCAAAATGTTAATGTGATGTGTGTGCAAATCTCATGTGTTATTTTATCATACATTTGGCATATTTGGATATTCAGGTCAATATATTATGGATGTGGGTCCTCCCCTTTCGAGTCATTTCCTACTTTTTAGCAGCCCACCCCTTTTGTCTTACCTTTAATAAAATAAGCCTAATTATTCTAGTTAAAAAGAAACAATTACGCAATTGTTTTAAAAATTATGAGTATAAACTTAGGGCTCAGAAGGAAGACAAGATCTTTTGGCTACATCAAAAGTTGGTACGATTTAAGTATTATTCTTCATTTGGGTTTCAAATTCTTTGTGTTTAGGTAATTGTCATTCACAAGAATTGTTTTATAGGTTTTCTTTTAAGTAGTAGCACCAACAGAGGTTCATAATAGTTCTTGTTATTAAAGGTATAATTTATTTCAGTTAATGAAGATTGAAGATTACTTCTTTTGTTAATTCTAATGTTGACTCTTTCTGCAGTGATATATCGATCCTTGAACGTGTCTTCTTGAGCTTGCTACGGTGAGATTTGTTTCATTTAGTTGTTATGTCTATTACCATATGACCATCGGTCTTGAAAACAAGGTCATTTGTTAATGAAGTTCTTTGTGCAGAATTTTCATATGCCAAGTTTGTGGATACCTTATCTGAACTTTAGTCTTTTATGATATTAATGAAAAATATTTCATTGTTTCTACCATGTTGTGTCTTGATTATCATCTTATATTTTTCTTTTCTCGATAATTGCAATTTCGATTCTCTTTTTTGTGTTGTATGACCTTAAAGGGAAGCAATGATTATTTGTTCACTACTCTCCTTAATGGCATACTCTAGTTACATATTTAATACCCTAGAAATTTTATAAGTTTCTTATTTTGAGTCTTTTTTTAGTTTTTCTTTTTCTTTTATGTTGATACTTCGAAGTTGTATCGTATTGATATGGCTTTAAACTACGAAAAATTCCCATATCCTTAGCCTAGTGAGTCTAACGATTCGAGGGTTGTGGGTTTCTACTAAAAGTTCATCAACACCAATTCTATTTCTTGGGCTAAGTTTACTAGCCAGAGCCCAATTTATTTTCTAGGGTTGAATTTATCTACCAAGGCCAAGTTTATATGTTGGTCAGAGTTTATTTTCCAAAGTCTAGTTTATTTGTTGGGGCCGAATTTATCGCATGAATCTGAGTTTATTTGTTGGTCTGAGTTTATTTATTAGGGCCAAATTTATTTGTTGTTTTTGAGATTATTTTTCAAATATCATTTGGGACATCTTGGATTTGTGCATTGCCTTTGTAAGAGGTTTTGAGAACTTAATTCTCAAGATTCAAGTAGCCCCAAAACAGAGACCCTTTGGTGATCTGGAGAGGGCAGACAAAAACATGTCTCATCCCTTAGTGAATTCATCTAGAACTCACAGGAGTGCTTATTGGTTGCAGTTCACTTTTGGGAGGTTAGATCTAGTGTCGCAACAAATATATCCTAAGGCCAGATTCAATTTGTAGGATCTGATCTCATCTATCCTCCAGTGATTTGTAAAATCAATTTTTTATTAATTTAAATAAAACTGAGATTTCTCGCATGTGTTTCTTGTCTATTTTGAGTTGCAATATTTTATGGGTTTATTATGCTGTAAAATTTATTTAATTTTGTAGCTTAAATTCTACGAATTGAATGATTTCTAATTGAGAAAATTTTTGGCATATTTCTTGAAGAAATTTTCCCGAAATTTAGATCAAAATTATTTATGGGATATTACAGTGATATCAAAGCAAGATTTCAGCCAACTGTGGGTCTAAATCAAGGTGATATCAAAAAGAAGAACTTCAAGGCCAGACTCTAAAAGGAAAAATGTGTCCAAGTCAGTGGTAGCAAGAAAGGCTTGTTCAAAAATTCGAAGAATATAACAAAAATTTCATAAGATTGGTAGAACGGTTCGAAGCATGAGCATCATCAAGATCAGCAAAAGAAAAAATAAATTGCAAATTTGCAGATGATGAAGGTGAAAGGAGAACAACGATTGAATAAAATCCAAATGACAATGATGTGAGTGAAGAAGAAACAATGATTGGAAGTGAGGACTATGATCAAACCTCCCAGGATGAATTAGGAGAAGTGATACCTGTTGAAGGTGAAGAAACCCAAATTCACTCACTCGTACAAGGGTTCAAGAAGAAGGAGAATTAGATAATGATGCAAAATGTCTGTCATCATTTAACGATATTATTGAGAAAAATAATGAGGCTACAACAATTGATGATGATTCCAAAGAGGTGTGCAAAGATGATAACCCATAGGTAGTCAGCGGTGTGAACTCAGACCCATTAGATGATTTAGTTTATGAAGACAATGTTGCTCATACTTTTAATTATGCCCATAATTTGGAAAACCAATAGAAAGTAAGTGACGACTAGCTTATGGCAACCACAAGGCATTATGATGATACACATGCATTAGTGGCAGATTATTGTTGGAGAAATGTAGAGATACATGATAGTTTGGGAGGAGAGCCTTCACTAGCATATTTTTAGACACTCAAAGAGGCATTGGTAGAGATAAAATCTAAGTACCTTCACCTTCTTTTGAATAGAGATCACCTACTCATGCTTTTTGAGATATACCATGATACACTAGAAAGGAAAGAAGAGGAAGTTGATAGGTTTAGCTAGGCAAGGTGGTTTAGCATGCACTAGGTTGTTTTCAATACATGGTGTCCATTTGTTTATTGCATTCATGGATCAGAGGAGAGGCACGAATGGGTTCCAACAACTATTAGTACTATGCAACAATCAATAGAGATTGGGAGTTGTGAACTTCTGATATAGATGTGGGAACCATCAACTATTGAGATTTGTAGCTTGGGATGTACTCCAAGCCCTAGGGTTTAGGGTTTTAGAGGAATGGGCTTCACAAAATTGATTTGTGGGCTTAGAACCCAATGTAATATTCCTAATTAGCCATGGCTAATTGGAATATTCGATTTTGCCCAATTTTTGCCTTCTATAGTTATTTATAAATAAAAAAGTGAGGACGGGGGACATAACTCACTTTAAGAATAAAAAGTCACTTCCTAGTAGCACAACGTTGTGACTTAAGGAGGAGCCAAGGGGGCCAAAGGGGGATGCAGAAATGGGGCCCACAGAAACATATGGAGGGACTGCGCAGGAGGGAAGAACACATGGCAAGAGGGGAATCACACAGGCGGAGGTGACCCTAGGGACTCTGAGAGGCAGAGGCTATAAAATAGAGAGGAGCCCCCTCATTTTGGATCATTCTGGTAATGAGCATTTGTGATAGTCATTTCGACTTAGAGCACATTGGCTGTTTAGCTAGTCTGCAACACTGTTTAGTGCATTGAGTATCTTCGTTCGGAGATCTCACACTTAGCCCTAGGGGACTTCAAGTGCCTGCTCGGGCAAGATATTTCCATTATCATTTCGGTAGTAGATTCATCAGCATTTCAGCAGTGGATTCATCAGCATTTCAGCAGCAGTTTCATCAGCGTTTTTGAGGAATTGCGTAGAACCCTAAGGGGGTGATTTTCGTGGGTCAGCCATTTCAGAAAATCTTTTTGGGTTTTTTCTGGGTTTTTTGAGTAGAGTCCGATTCCAAAGTTTCAGCCTTTTCTGAGGAGGGGAGCAACCCCAAATCCTCATTCGATTTCCATTAGCATGATAGTTTCCCAGCAGCTGGGACGCAGATCAATGTGAGGCCATTCCAGGAAAGCTTTCTGAGTTTTTTTGGGTTTCTTGAGTAGAGCCTAAATCCAAAGTTTTAGCTTTTTCCGAGGGGAGCAGCCCCAAATCATCATTTGTTTTCTAGCACCAATCGCAGCACAACAACAGCATCCACGCAGAGAGGCCATTCTTGTCATTCTGAGAGTATTTATTCACTTTCCCTATGCAAGTCGACGTGCCATCTGTCTAATCACCTCTTGTACTCATTTATTGCTCAGTATAATAAAATGGCTTAACATTTCTGTAGTTTTTTAACCCCGTACAGAAATTACCTGCATACGAATTCTAAATCACAGGAAAAATAAAAATGCGAGAGCATAACACATAAAACACATATACACAGAGATTTCCCACTAGATCCCAAAATCGGGACTACTAGCTTGATTTTTCATTATGTTCCTTTCAATGTTACAATACATATTTATACATGTCGAAGCATCCAATACCCTGGACCAAAAACCATCACGTCCAATACCATGGACCAAAAAACCATCGCATCCAATACCATGGATCGAAAACCATCGCGTCCAAAAAACATGTGCGAAAATCATGCACAAAACCATAGGTGGGTCCGCCCAACCTAACAAAGGGTCCAAAACCAAAATTTTCCAGGGCGCTGCCCCGGACCCCATAAGGTGGGGTTACGGGTACCCCTCAAAACCCCCTGTTAACTATGTGGAAAGAATATAACACAACCCAACATTGACTAACATGAAGAGTCAATTGACCTCTATACAAAAGGGTAAAACAAAGAATTTTGGATATAAAACCATCTTGTGTTTGTTCTTCTTCGAGAAGGTACCTAGGCTACATCCCTAAGTATCAACATCCATCAATAGGCCTAGAGATCCATGAATGGGTAGATGGTGGACTTGATGAAGTGCTTTGGGGGTGGAGACGTGCCTAGAATAACTTTTGATGATGAGTTTTTCACCTGGAGGGATCAATAAATCATCGTGGTTGATGACTACCCATATGTTGGCATGGACTTCCGAGGAGATCCATACTTAGTGTTACCACCAAATGCGTCATGGGGAGACATAGGTAACAATTTTTAAGTTTTTGTGAATTTTTAAAGATATTTTGGATTTTTTAATATGAAATGAACTTAGAAAATATTTTTGATGAGAAAAAATACTGACAAAATATAATAACCATGTTCGAGGGAGGACTGGCAGTGAAAATTGCGCAGATTTTCAGAGGAGGCTAGGAGGGGGATACGGGAGCTTGCTGGCCAAAATTGCACGGAAATGGGAGGCAGTCATGCAAGACATATCTATGTAGTTTATGGGCTGAGCAGGGTGTCGGGTAGCTGGTGGATAGTCCAAGAAAATTGTGCAATTTTCAGGAGGAGCAACAAGATGGCTGACAGGGGGACTAATTGATAGAACTGCGCAATTTTCAGAGACAATACAGTGACAGACAATGGGTGCTTGTCCCTCTTATCTGTGCAATTTCTTCAGTCAGTGTAGGCAGGCATGCTAACAACTTCTGTGCAATTTTTGGGAGGAGTGAAGCTTGGGGTCACTACCCAATCAAATTCTCCAGTTGACCAACTAGAGGCTTGATGGATAGGATTGCAGGAGACACATATTGAGATAGATTCTTGGTAACTTCTGTGCTATTCTAGGTGACAGTCAGTTAGGTCAATTCTAGGATTGCACAGTTCAGACTGCCTGGGAGGTAGCCTCTAGCTTTGCGCAATCCTGGGCAGCAATACTTAGTCATTGAGGGCTAAGACTGCATAGTTTAGCTCAGTGGAGGTCTGACTGATGGAGGGTATCCTGGTCGACAGAGCTTTGGCAAAATAGTCAAATGTGTGAGCGAGTAAACTCATGTATGCATGACCTTGCAAACACAAGCTCAACATGACTTGATTACAAGACATATCGAACCAACAAGATAACATATGCTTAGTGTTACTGACCAAAGGGTACGAGTGACAAGTACGACACTTGAGATAGATCATTGAAAAACCGTGACAATACTTGCGTGACATTCCATATGACTTCATGTGTGAGTGTGACAGATTCTTACATAACGAGCACAACTTGTACACACAAAGATGAACCTTGAACATAGGCAGACAAGACCACAATCAAGACATTGTGACCAACATGATAAAATATGACCAGTGAACGGTCAAGCAAAGAGGGTGTAAAGACTTGACATGAGCTCATGAGATGAGCACGAGTGTTTGCAAACATCAAGGAAAAACCAAGGAAAGCTTTGAAATTGGATGCATGCCAAAATTTTGGAGGGTTGTAGCCACTACAACAGACCCTGGGTTTCTTACAACCTTTATCCATTCCAAGTTAGCATTGGGAGGAGGTCTCAATGGATTTTATCACAGGTTTACCCAACGCCAATGGAAAGAGTGCCATCATGGTGGTAGTTGGTAGACTTACCAAGAATGCACATTTTTGTGCATTATCTCATCCTTTTAAAGTGAGTAAAGTTGCCATGACATTTATGGAAACAATTCAAAAGCTACATGGAAACCCAAAGATTATTGTAAGTGACAAAGATCCCATTTTCACTACAATTTTTTGGATGGAATTATTTTCTTGTCTTGGTACTCAATTTTCTCATAGCTCATCATATCATCCTCAATCCAATGGGAAAACTAAGATAGTGAAGAAATGTTTGGAAGGATATCTTAGTTTCGTTGTATCTGATAAACAAACACAATGGGTCAAGTGGTTACCTCTAGCTGAATGGTGGTATAACAATTTCTTCCATACTACAACAAAAATGACCCCATTTATGGAACTTTATGGATATGATCCATTGTCCATCACATCATATTTAAGAGAAAAATCTAAGGTTCAAATAGTGGAAGATCACATCGATCATCAACAACAAATTCTCCAACTCTTAAAGGATTAGCTCACTCTGGCGCAGAATAAAATGAAATAATAGGAAGATCAACATTGTAGTGAAAGAAGTTTTGATGTAGGTGACTAGGTATTTTTAAGGCTACAATAATACAAAAAAAATTCCATCAAGCAAGCTAAGAAGTATAATAAATTATCACCTAAGTATTATGGTCCTTATAAAGTGTTGCAAAATATTGGTACTATGGAATAAAAATTGGAGCTTCCTGCATCTTCCCGAGTACACCAAGTTTTCCATGTTTCATGCTTAAAGAAGGTTATCGGTGACAAGCTTCCAGTTCAAATAATATTTCTAGAACTTGACGAAGAAGGAAAAATCATCTTAGAGCCTGAAGCAGTCATGGAAATAAGAACTTGACAACTATGGAATTGATGTATTCAAGCTTTTGTGATCCATAATGAATTAAACAAAGTCTTTCGGTAGAAATCACATGAGAGAATTTTTTGGCTGACATGTTTCGAACCAACAAGTGTGGTTCATCATCAAGATTAGATAAAGAGGCAGACCATGGCAAAGGCTATAAAAGAGAGAAATGTCGAGACATAATTTCAAGTGAGCGAATAGAGGAACAAGGGAAGAGTCTCTACATCATTTTAGAAAAGCCAGATCTATCTTCAACTTGGAAACCCTTACGCGAGACCGTTCAAAGTGATGAACTTTAATAGTAGTGGCCCTTTCGTATAGAGTAGTAATTTCTGTATTCAAGCTTCTGTGATCCATAATGAATTAAACAAAGTATTTTGGTAGAAATCACATGAGAGAATTTTTGCCGACGCGTTTCAAACCAACAAGTGTGGTTCATCATCAGGACTAGATGAAGACACAGACCATGGCAAAGGCTATAAAAGAGAGCAATGTAGAGACATTATGAACCAACAAGTGTTGTTCATCATCAGGACCAGATGAAGAGGCAAACCATGGCAAAATTGCTCTCTTTTATAGCCTTTGCCATGGTCTGCCTCTTCATCTGGTCCTGATGATGAACCACACTTGTTGGTTCGAAACACGTCGGCAAAAAAATTTCTCTCATGTGATTTCTACTGAAAGACTTTTCTTAACTATGTAATTGATCAATTTCAGAGTATCTTATTAATTGGAATAACTGACCCACTGAAGGTTCCACATGGGAGGATGAGAATTTTATACAGAAGCATCCAAAACTACTCAAGCATTGAGGATAACACTTTTTTTAAGGAGAGGGGCATGTTAGGTCCCTATAATACTAGTGTACCCCCCTTATTTTTATCATTAATGTAGCCCCCTATTGTTATTTTTATGTCCATGTAGACCCCATATTATTATTGTTGTGCCCCATATAAGCCCAATATTGTTATTGTTGTGCCCCATATAAGCCCACTATTGTTGTTGTTGTGCCATTACATTATTATTGTTATGTAGGCTCTGATTATATTGTGACCCCTTAGACTCTTATATATACCAAGCAGGTCTTGTATGTAACAGGCCTGGTGAAAATTCCAAGTAATAAAAGTTAAAAACAATAACCACAGTCAATGGGACAATTATTCAAAGATGAATGCTGGGCAAGGAATCCTAGGGGGTGTTCATTTGGTTGTTTATGGATAAGGTAATTGGAAAAGGCAATGGCTAAGGCTTTGGAAAGGCAAAATGGCATTTTTGGCACAAATAATTTATGAAAATAATGGAAATTAGGAGAAAAAAGAGGTGAAAGGACACAGGTTGCATGTGAGGAGGAAATTGAAGGAAAATACTGGAAAATGAAGAAAATAGAGGCCTCATTCATAAAAAGGCTTTTGAGGACAGTTGGTAACCTTTTGCGAGTTGAGTTTTTGAGCTCTCCCATTATTCTCTCTCTCTCATACTCTTGGGCACTTAGAGTTTCTTGGAAAAATTTTGGCATTGGATCATGAAAGGCAAATAAGGCAAGAGGAAGTAAAGATCAAGCAGGGAAAGGCAGGATCAAGCAACTACAATAGGCTTCATTGCAGGTATCGACTTGCATGCATATTTTACTTGCTATATTTGGCATGCATGGTATTCCACGTGGTTCTTTTCAATCATGGCATGCGTATTTCCAAGTGTCACAATGTTTTCATCCTAGCCTTTTATTTCTAGATAACCATGGTGTGATGGGGTTCTCATGTTTTGGTTGAGACGGATTGCTGGATGGATTCAAAGCTGAGTGGGGTGGATCTTCGAATGATAGAGCACATGGCATAGTGGTCCCTAAACCAGACTATGGATCATGGTAAATCCACTGGCCTAGTGACCCCTAACATAGACTGTGGGTTGCAGTAAAGCCAAGATTGTGTTTCCTCGGTGGGCCTAGGAATTCTTGCCAGTGAATGACAGGATATATAGTAAATCCAAGAGGTGGTTTGCTCTCCGTTGGGCTTAGTAATCCTAGGTTTTGGATATGTAGTCATGCATGGAGAGTGGGTCTTGGTTTAGGTCCTAGTGATTCGGGTTTGGATTGCGGTAATGCCTGAGAGACTAGGAGACAGGAAAATACCTCACGGTGTAGGTGGAGAAATCTGGTGGCATCCATGCTTGTTTAGCCTAGTGATCGAGTGCAGATCATGGTAAATACTATTATGATATGTTCATTGTGTTGGCCTAGTGATCCGTGATGGATTACAGTAAAGCCTGGTTTCTGTTGATGAGGGTGAGGTGGTTTAGCCTTGGTATGCCCTGGTTGGTTCTTTTGGTTTCAGCTCCAAATTCATGCTTGGAATATGGCATGGGGGTGAATCGCTGAAGAGAGATTTTGCTAAGCCATTCTATGGTTGGGTGGAACATGGTAGTCCCATCTCCAGTTGGTTTATTGCATTCATTAATGAGAAATTCATTCCCTTGATTTCCTTGTGAAACTGTATTGATGTATATGTGGATTTTGATGGCTCATACATTTATGGTAATTCTGTTCCTTTTATGTTGGTTATATGTATATTTTATGATAACAACTATGTATGGATCTCAACATGTTTTCACTTGTAAATGAATGGATACTGTATCTATGGCCTAATAGATGATAATGCAACAAATGAAATGAGGGAACAATGGTTCATAGTGATTCTCATATAAGTATGAGATCCCTACATTTAATTATGTTGTTTACACTTGTGGGTTACATGTTGATGATTGTTTGACGAAATGGCTGGCATGGCTAGTAGGGGTCTTGTTATGGTCTTGTTCAACTTATTGATTTTTCATCATTATTTCCCTGTATTTTTAATGATTTCAAGCTGCCATTCCATTCTAGGCAGTAGCCTGGGCTTTGGGCCTGAAAAAGTGGCTTAAGTCATAGAGTCGTTGGCACAAAACTAGAAATTTCGGTCTTTGGTCGCTGGCAGGGAAGCCTATGAGAGCGGATTTAGGTTGTTGGTCATTCCCTTTCCCATAACATGAGAGTGACTATGGCCTAAGAGATCCAAAATAATAGTGGGACCCAGGGACAAGCTGTCTGAGTGGCAGACATGTCTCCTGAGGGTTTTGTTGCTGATGTTGGATGATTGTGTGTGATGTTTCCACCAATTCCACTTCCTTAAGGTCACATAGGAGGTAAAATATGATCATAGTAGCCTCTTGTTTCATGTTTACCCCGATTGGCATGGTTACTTCGATGGATGTGGGAGGAGGGGGTTACAGAGTGGTATCAGAGCATGGTTCAACTCTCGAATTGATGGACGGTGTGTGTTGGTCATGCATGCATTTCAGTTGCATGTGTGTCTCTTACACTTGCATTTCATGTGCTTGTTGCATTTTCTTGATGATTGATTATGGTTGTGGTAAGGTTGCCATGCTGAATTTGATTTTGATTTTATGGAATGTATTTGTCGTGAGTATGTGAATGGTTGCTTATGGATTATATGTCACTTACATGTTGATTTTATGTCGCCTACTTACATCCTTGTATGTTAGGTTACATTCTTGAATATGTTGATTACATGTATCAGTCTTGTAGGTTTATTACAAGAATTGATCGATTATATTCAACTACATGCATTTATGCATATGTGTAGTTGATTAGGCATTGTGTATGCATGTCGTTGGTTGCATGTGGCAATGTGTACAATGGATTAATGGTTGTCGTCATGCATGAGGTCATAGCATGCATTGTTGATATGGCCTTGCATTGATGACTGGACCTTAACTAGAGTGATGTTTATGTGTTGATACATTTATTTGTGTATGTCTATATACTGTTATGATTATGCTATACATGTATCGTGCTGATTTAGTGATCTTGTAGACAAGGTATCCTACCTAAGCTACACTAAGGTACGTCAATTTATTGTGATTTGTTTTATCTGACATATTATGCATTACATGAAAGAGATCAAATGGTTAGCAAGATGGTTGAGTACAAAGACTCTCCCTATGAACCCGAAGAGAAGTATGGTGTTGGGAACGCTTTTGATTTGGAAATTACACTAAGAATTTTGAAGGAAGAGATAAGGAGTTGTAAGGTAGATAATGACTGGATCATACAGGCACACGAGAAGCAAGCAGAGGTTAATGCTATACTTCACAGAGTTTGTTAGACTTGAAATGACAAGGGCTGCTTAGGATCAGCTATGGCCATGGGGATGGAACTAATGGGGCATATGGCAGCAGGTCCCCTGGTAAACACAGGTTGGATAGCTCTGATACAGTGAGAGATGGTAGGTTTTTGGACACTCCAGATAGGAGGGGCAATGAGTATAGGTACTATTCTACTTTTGGTTCTGATAGACATCATGATCGTCATCATTATCATCCTTACAGGAGGAATAATAGGGTATACTTTCCTAATGAGTTTAAGCAAGAGAAGTCACCTACTTTTGATTGAGATGTGAAGAAGCCGAAATATTCAGAGGCTTGGATACTTGGGATGAACAAATTCTTTGAGTTTCATGAGTACACAGATAACATGAAGGTTATAGTAGCTATCTCCAGCATGAAAAATAAAGCAGACATTTGGTGGGAAGATGTGAAGTGGGTTAGAGACATCAGGACAAATGATTTGAGTTGGCAGGAGTTCAAGAGGCTTTTTAGGAAGAAGTACTTATCAGAAAGAGACTACGAGAGTAAGGCTAAAGAATTCTATGGGCTAAAGATGGGATGAATGACAAACAAAGAGTACACGACCAAGTTTCTAGAGCTATTGAGGTATGTACTTTATCTTACTGATTAGAAGGCTAAAGCTCATATATTTTTCAGTGGTTTTCCATTTACGTTTAGGGATTAGATTGAGTATGATGAGCCTTAGTCACTTGAAGAAGTCATTGGGAAATTGAAGCATTGCTATGAGCAGTCAAAGCGTAAGAATGAATCTCATCATGGATGGAAGGGAAAAGACAAAGGTAGAGGTAAATGACAGCCTAAGAGGACAAGGCCTCTGAATGTAGATAGGAAAGAGAATGTGGCACCAGAAAATAAGTTTAATGCAGCTCAAAAGGGACACGGGTCACATCAGCAACAACAACATAGAGGTTAGGGTACTTGTCGGTTGGAGTGTTGGGCATGCGGTAAGGAGAACCTTAAGAGAGATTGTCCACAGAATCAGGGTGGTAGGCCTAAAATATACAATACACAGGAGGCACAAACTATTGGGGATGTTGGCCAGAGCATTCCATGTATATATGTGGCAGTAGACAATAGGTAGGTAGAACACCAAGCATATATCATTGAGATGGACGTTAATCTTTGTGATCAAGTTATTTCTATTCTGATTGACCCTGGATCTAATTATAGCTATGTTAGTTCTGACTTGGTGGATAAGTGTGGTTTGAGTAAGGAATTTCATGCAGAGTCTTAGTTAGTGCAGTTGGCTACAGGTACAAAAAAGTGAGTTCATCATTGGGTAAGGCTTGTGCATTTGATTTGAATGGTATGCCCACCGCAGCACATCTAAATGTGTTACCATTGGGATCATACAGTATGTTGTTGGGCATGGATTGGTTGTATATTCATAGAACCAGGGTAAACTGTTATGAAAAATCCATTGAGTGTGTTGATGACAATGGGTAACTAAGAGTATTGCAGGATAAGAAGAAATCCACATCAGTTAGGATGGTGAAAACTATGCAACAAAGGGTAGCCGCAGGAAAGGGTGTATGTTATTTGTAGTACACATTTATAGTGATAAGGGTAAGGAGGTTGAGTATGTAGACGTGTTGAACATATACCCAATTTTGCAGCAGTTTCAGGATGTATTTCCTGAAGACATTACAAAGTTGCAACCTCACAGGGAGGTAGAATTTTCTATTGAGTTCATGCCAGGGGTAGCTCCAGCGTCGAAAACACCTTACAGGATGAGTACACCTGAGTTGCTTGAGTTAAAGTTGTAGTTGAAGGAAATGTTGGACAAGGGATACATTAGGAAAAGTGTATCACCTTGGCGCACACCGGTCTTGTTTATGAGAAAGAAACATGGTACTCTTAGATTATGCATTGATTATAGGCAGTTGAACAAAGTGACTATCAAGAACATGTACCCTTTGCCGAAAATTGACGACTTGTCTGATCAGCTGAAGGGAGAAGCAATGTTCTTGAAGATTGACTTGAGATTCAGATACCATTAGGTACACATCAAAGAGGAGGAGATTTACAAGACTGCATTTAGGACTAGGTATGGGCACTATGAGTTTGTAGTTGTTCCATTTGGATTAACTAATGCTCCAGCTACATTCATGTGTTTGATGAATAGTGTGTTGCATCCAAATTTGGATAAGTTTGTTATTGTGTTCATTGATGATATACTGGTATATTCTAAAAATGAGGAAGAGCATGCCGAGCATTTAGAAACAATGTTGAGATTGTTAAGAGAGCATTAGTTGTATGCTAAGCTCAACAAGTGTAGTTTCTTCCAGACTGAAGGAGGGAATTGAAGTAGATCTAGAGAAGATAAGGGCCATGATGGAGTGGGTAGCTCCTAAGAGTGTGGATGAGGTAAGATCTTTCATGGGTTTGGCAGGATATTACAGGAATTTCATCAGGAACTTCTCGTAAATTGCTTATCCCATCACATCATTGCAAAGTAAAGGTAAGAAGTTTGAATGGATAGAGGAGTGGGAGGCTAGCTTTGAGCAACTTAAGAAGTTGTTGACACATGCACCAATGTTACAGATTGCAGATTCAGACAAAGAGATTGTGTTATGCACAGATGCTTGCAAGAGAGGGCTTGGTGGTGTCCTTATACAATATGGAAAGGTAGTATGATATGAGTTCCAAAAAATAAATTAGCATGAGCATAACTACCCTATTAACACTTGGATTGAACATCGGGCTGAAGGAAGGCAATGCCAGGGTAACCACAAACCACACTTAGCTAAGTAGCTAGCCCTACTAGGCTGGGAGAGGGCTCTCTCTGTAAGGATCTCAGCCAAGATGACTGGATCAGGAAAAGGATATTAGGCTAGGTATAGTAGCACAAGGTTTGATTTGATTTTGAAGGGGTCTTGCTGGATTAGGAGGAGCTAGACAGTTAGAGCTAGGGAATTAGGTCAAAATTGCAAGGTGTTCAATGGGGTAAGGTAGGCATAAGTTTTAGCACTCTAGGGCTTGATGGGTGAGGTGTTTTAAGACTAGTGAGAAGCTAGGAAGAGCATGTGATTACCATGAATCCTTCCTAGACCGTAGAAAACATATAATGGTGAATATTTCCCCAAAGCAGAGGAATGATGTTATGAATTCTGCCTATCAACTTGAAAACATTCAATTAGAAGCAATGAAATGATTAATGAAGTACACAAAAAATTCTAACATATGATCATAAGAGAATAAATTGAACTAAACTTCATACCACATGGATCCCAAAGAAATAACTGCAATTTTTATTAATCTCCTGCTAAATTGCTACAAAATGATGTACAATCAAGGTTTAAGCATCCAGCTGAGTCCAACCCTTTACAATGAGAAAGAAGAAGAAGGTATAGGCATTTTTTCAACCTCATCCCATCCTCAAGGGTAAAATCCCTAAGATGAGGAGCTAATCTAACCAACACTGAACAAGAAACTGGAATTTAGGCATCCTAACAACTTGCCTCTAAAAGTGAGAAAACTGATTCATTTGTGCTCAAATTGACTTTTAATCTAATGAATCTACCCTATACTACTAATTATCCATCATATTGTAGAAATTTTGAATAATTTAACACATATTCAATGGAGATTATCCTGATCATGTACTATTGCGGAAAACATACACAATACATAAGCTCCTCTACGTTGATCACAATATAGCAGCATCAATAACAATAAAACATCAAGAGCATTCACACATTAACACAGTATGTATCCCGGGGAAAGCATCTCGCTAAAAACCCCAACTATCTGTATATTAATGATTGAGTCATGTAACATTACACAGCATAATACTTCTCACAAGTATCTCGACCTCTGTTACACACAATACAGCTCAGATCTGAATCAATCACTGGCTCAAATCTCCTTCGCTGCTTGCCTGCCTCCGCTGCTCAATACCTGCTCAAGAACTGATGATAATTCCAAGGCAACCACGTATTTACTTGGCAAAATCATGTGAGCACAAGCTACAATGTGGGAAAATACGTGGGCAAACTCATTGGCATACTCAATCCCTTGATTGTGCAAGATCTGATGCACAACTATAGTCACAACTGATAGCAATCTGATTCTCTAACACCTGTCCCTGCTGACTGAACATGCACTGACATGCAACTAAGTTAACTGATGTATTCGTTAGTTGTATTATGAGTTAATAACTTGTGAATTAATTAATAACTAATTCACCCAACTCATCTCTAGTCTATTTGCCAGTTAGACTAAAGTACAACTAGTTTAACAAAAGCTAAGACTGAACACAACTCCTCAACTTGGCACCTCCAGTCCACATAGAACTCAACTCACTTGAGTTCTTAACTGAAGTCCTGCATGCAAATATTAGTCATCCCATAGGTAACCACGTATTTCCTTCTGGGATATGCATGTACAACATCCGTAGCTCATCCTGAAGTGCTCCAAGAGAATAAGACAAAGTTTATAGTCTAAATATTATTATGAGCTAATAATATTTGACTGTTCTATATTTAGACTGAGCAGTCACTCCGCTGTGGTGTCACTCCGCTTTGGTCTAAAAATAGAAGTCCATCTATTTTTTCCAACTTGATCAATCATCCATAAACAACAACCTGCAATCCATAGACATGATCCATATGTCTAAAAATAGACATAGTCTAAAAATAGACTTGCGCCAAAAATAGCCTGCGGGCCCACTTAGTGAAGGCGACTCTTTTCACTAAGCTCCATCATCTTGTTGCAATCTCAACATATCTTTGTGAGCTCCTTACTTACTTACTATGAACTGCATTAAAGCCTCTGTATTAGCAAGTCTTCCCTACTACCACTTATCTCACCAATCCCTCCTCACTCAGTATTTTGGTAAGCAATTGGTTCTCTATCACTGGAACCGCCTTTGAGCACTATTATCTGCTCCTTTAGGTTTCAACCCATCTACATTTCCTCAAGAACACAACTGTCCTCTTGTATTTCAATCGCCATGAAATACTTGGTTCTGGCCACTTCTTCCTTTGGTTAGAAAGGCTTACCAACTTCCTTCATTACTTTAGCAATTCTATCCACATCCTTTGTGGAAATTCTTTTATGATCTGCAATAATACCTCTGTAGTAACAAGTCTCCTTCTTGCTACATATGCTTTACTAAGCTTCTCTCCTCTGAGCTCAGTTTTTCAACATCTCTCTGGTTCTTTCCTCTGGAACCATTTGAGCACTCCTTGCTCTTAGGCTATTGCTGCAATCTTCTCACCTCCTTATGTTATTACATGTTCATCAATATAAAAACCACACATTCTCCAATATTCAAATCAAAACAAAACATATCATCTCACCTTCAAGATCTCTGCATAATCTTATTCCACCATTTACCTTTACTTTGAATGGATTGTCCTCCTTTTTATTACATCTGCAAGTTTTGCTGCACTTTTTCTCTGTGTGCCTATTTTTTATTAGATTGAGATCTGATCTCCCTTGCCTGCATAAACGTCTTAAAACACAACTCTGTTCTAAATCCTTTCTACAAAATTCCCTTATTATGTTCTGCTATCAATTGTTTCAATAATAATTATGCTCTGATACTAAATTGACGCAGGGTTACCCCTACTGTACCCATAGTATGCATGGACTATGCATATAGCTATCTGTTTGTTGAAGCCTTGAAAATCATTACAACAACATGGGGGATGACCACCCGGTCCAGACCTTAAAGCAACTCCTTTTCTGTTTGGAATGGTGGTTCCAACTAGTTCAACTAGGTCCAGTTACCTTCTCTCAATCTCCAATGACTTTAAAATATGACTTTCATTCACCAATGGAAAAGAGACATCAGATCATCCTTCTTGTTGATCAGGCAAGAAAGTGATCCTTAAGCTGATTTAGGGCTCGGCCAATCCACTACTAAAGCTTGCCTCTTTGGGAAGAGGACTTAAAACAATGTAGAAATTAATCTAAACGTAAACTTATTCTAAGATGCAAGCAAAATAAACTATCTTAATCCTATCTCAATTGGGTAGATATAGATCTAACCCAACCAAGAGCAGGTATTTATAATATTGGGATTGAAATATGTCTTGTTTATAATCAATGTCATGTTAACGAAATAGTTCAATTAACTGACATTATGAATAGCAAAACACATCCTATTGAGACCTTTTAACTGAAATAATCAATCAACAACACTCAGGAAGAAGTTCTCAGAATGATCTTGATCATTTAATTAGTAACTCGAATTATTAAACAATAATATGCGAAAGAAGTTCAAAACATATCACTATTTATTCATCCAATATTAAAAGACAAATTTATGAGTAAATAGTTACTCAGAAATCAAAATTCAACCCATAAGAGTATAGATAAATAACAATATAAAATAGAAGCAAATTACCCATACCGACAAAAGTGCACAAATATGTAAGTAAATTGACACCATTCTTGTTATTATAAAATAAAACCAACATCTAAAATAATAGTATTTGAAATACCAATTTATTGAATCCATTTCTCCAGCTCTAGTCTCTAATAGTCCTTTACAATGCTTGAGCTTCTGCTTTCAAAACCAAAGCTACAATAGTGCAAACTCTGTTCATTATACTTAATTCAGAATGTAGAAAAAAGACCTCAATAATCTCAAGATTTGAGATTCCACTCCTCCTACCTACAACTCTAAATCCCTACAAAATTGCTTTTAGAATTCAAGAATTGCATAGGAGAGAAACCCCTATTACATTTTGCAATTTGTTATTTATAATATTTGCAAAGGAATTCTTGGGATCAAAGTTTTGTTGAAGAAAATCTGCCCAATCACTTTTATTTGCTCAAAATTCCAATCTTTTAATTGTTGAAGCATTCTCATTGATTAAAACTTTTTCTCCATATCTCTTCTACTATTTTCCTGCAAAAAGAAATCAAAATAAATTAAGATGCAACAAATAAAATCAAAATACCATTTCTGGCATTTAAAACAAATCCAATCAAATTCAATTAAATAAATAATTGAAAATAAAATGTAAGCTCTCTATTGATGCTTGAGATATTTTAATTGGCCAAGGATATTATTGACGAATGGATCTGCAATTAAAAGAGGTTTAAACAAATGAAAATGCAGAAAATAACTCAGAACATTGATTTTGTTTTAGAAATTCGGAGCTTGATCGTCTGCATGATTTTTGACCTAAGTAGTGACCAAATCTATTAGTGAAACCTCCTCAGAAATGTTCTCCTTGATTTTATCTTTCCAATGAACTGTCATGGGCCTTATTTGGCCAAGTAAAACTCATTTTATGAGCTTCCAAAGTTGATGAGTCAAATCTGGCATAAATCTGGAAATTTTGTTGCTGAGCTAAAAATCAAAACTTTAATTAAAAATTTAATCCTAAATTAGTCTCTAATTAATTCTAACTTAATTATTAATCATAAACTAACTTAATTATTAATCTAAAACTATATAATAACTATTTATAAATTAATCAATTTAAATAATGTAAATAATAATAAAGTTTAATTTAATAACTTAATTAAATTTTAATATTTAAATTAATTAACATAAATTAATTATTTAAAACAATAAGTATTAAAACTAATAAAAGTAATCTAACCTACCTCCACTCATACGTATGAGTGAGTTTTTTGAAACTCAAAACAAAAACAAAGCTTATAAAAAGACCTTTGTTCATGCCTTAAATCCTTTTGACTTTTAATGATCGCATATTGCAAGAACCTTGGATCGGGGTTTTTAAGATTGGTATGTTATGAAAATTATGATGGTTGCAATATGCGATGTAATTTTTTATTTTATATATATATTATTTAATATCAAGTTTTAATTTTAATTAAATTAATTATATTTTAATATAATTAATTTAATTAATTCTAAAATTAATGTAAATATTAGTTTTTTTTTTGGTTTGATTTCTTTATGATTAAATAAATTATGAAATTATCTACAATGTATTTATCTTATTTAAATTACAACCATTTTGATATTTGGGTTTTCGAAATTAGTGATTTATTTTGAAATTTGGAGTAAATTACTGGAATCTTAATGCTTCATGATTTGGCTGTGTAAACAAAAGTGAAAAATGTTAGTGATAACTAACTAGGGGTTAATATTTAAAATAAATGCATTATTGAACTAATTTATTTACAAATAATGGAATATTTACATTTTATGCATTTTTAACCAAGGCGATATAAATGATTAGACTTCATTGGAGTGTCATTTACAAACCAGTTGTCCAAATGAAGTAAAACAAGCATCAATGGGAAGCCTATGAAAAATTGATTTTAACAAAGCAATCAAAACAAGAATCCAAAGAAAATAAAAAATTAACAAAAGCATAGGATAATCAACTAAATAAAAATCCTAAAAGGTGTTTAGCGAAAAGTTTATAGAAAGGGTCCCCATTATTTGAAGTGACCACATAAATAATGGGGAGTTGTGTTTTTACCACAACAATGACGACATACGGGAGAAGAAACAGTTATCTCTGTTTGATATGAATGAGATTTTCCTAAAATTAGATTGAAAATAATTAAAGAAGAGAAAATTATTTTTGGATTGCTTGACTATGTTCATTAGTCTAAATAAAAGCAAGAATCATCTAACTGTAATTTTTCTTAAAATCCCTCATAAATTAAAATATCTCAAAACTCTATATCAGTCTTTAATTAGTTGTAAAGGTAAAGTAGGGGTCACTCTACAGCTTAGCTTTTAAGATATACTCATTTGTCATAAGTAGAGCCACCACTGCCAACAAACATCTATAATCTCGACAGGGTTACCTTTTTAATCATCAATGATTCAGAATCTCATCTCTTTAAGAATTTTGACCTAGAGATAATTCCACATATATATAATATATATATATAATATGTTCTTAAAAGCTATTGTCCTGGTTTGGTAGTTATCTAGTTGGCAATGCCATTCACTGGTTATAATTGGACTAAACAAGTTGGCTCGTGATGAGACCCCTTGTCTTATAATTGTTTGCAATCATAAGCCATTACCCTGGTTTGTTTAGTAGCGTTGGTAATGTCAGCCTATTTTTCCCCTATGATCATGGTAAGTAGGCTCATAATGAGACCTCTTATGTTTTAAGTTTAAATATATCTCTGGACTATATTCTAGAAAAATAAGACTCTTTGGGACAGGGAGAATCATTGACTCCTTAAGAGTTAAAAATGACAATTTCAGAGTGCTTTGCTGTAAAGTGTTTTTACTTGCTTAAAAATAACTTTTCTTGACTGATAATAGAACTTTGAAAGATCTTAATAAAATATTGAAATCTCAAAATGATTGCAATTTTGATGAAAAATAAATTTCTCTAGATTTTATGATACTTTGTCAACTTCTCTAAATTGGTAATCTCTTCCTTAAGTATATCTACCTTTATAATAAGAAAATCAAACTTTACTAAGAGATTTAAGAAAAAACTAATAGGTGACTACTAACAATTTTGCTCTATGTATGCTGACCATTGTTAGGTAACAAGTAGGCTTTCCATATAAATCATGGCAAGGTCACCAAAATCAAAACTAAAAACCAAAGGAAAATAATTCTTATGCTAAAGCGAAAAAAGAAATCAACAAACAAAAATGAAGAAATTGAAAAGTGAAAGGAAAAACCAAGTTTTTGAAATACAAACTCTAACAAGAATGGTTATACTATTGTCTCAACAATATGAAGAAAAAGAAAATAATCGCGTAATCATTCATTCTTCTGTCGAGATTTAAAAAAATCATACATTGTAGGGTTGTAAGTGTTTTTAGGCTTTTTAGATAGCAGTGACAATCATTTCAACCACAACGAAAATTTTCTGTCTGATATCAATCTTCTTGTTTCAAAGCACCATCTTAATCATTTTCTAATAAAAAAATGCTTAAAGAAATAAACTAAAGGTTCAGAAACTTCTTGGTGTAGCTGTTTTAATAAATATTATTGCTGCTTATTGAAATAAAGCTAGGAGAAGAATATAGGACTTCAAAAGTATGATCCCGCAGAGGATTGAAAGCTTCAAATGGAGAACTGCACAACAGATTTATATATCAGAAAAACAAAACTAAAACTTAAAGTAACGAAATAGAAATTAATGAAAGTGGGTACATGAATCTTACCATTGGATAATTGCTTTTGATCTTACGTGAAAGGTATCAGTTTCTCCAAACTAACTGACTTCTTATTTTAATTAACATTAAAAACTTGATGAAGTCAAACTAACCAAAATCCTATAACCCAAAACCATTATTTATTTTATCTAAATTAAAGCAAGCAGTAAAATGAAAAAATGGAATGCTTAATGTTTGAGGGAAAACAAATGCCTCAGAAATGAGAATGAAAATTTGCAGTAATGACTTTTTTCTCAAAATATTATAAGTTTCATATAAACTCCATGATTTTATAAATTGTCCAGAATCAAGACCACATCAAAGATAATAAAATTTAAATGTGAAGATAGAGAGGTCTTGAATTTCTTTTTTAATTATGGAATTATATATTTAAAACTGAAATATATGAGAAATCAAAATGATTTGAATATGCTACAAATTTGTCATTAACTACATTTTTACCATAGTGGTTTCCCAAGCTTGCTTTAAAATAACACATCGCCGTATCGGATTATTTGCATCACATGTTTCTTCACCATGCTTCAAGTTTAATCTGCAAGACTTCACCTTTGTTTCTATGCCATATATCGATTAAATGTTAATGGCTTAGAGGCATGCATTGGAATTTATCACATTGGAGGTTACAATGGAAAATTGTCGATATGAAAACATGCGTTGAAAAGATGTGTGACGTGATGCAGTGATCGCATCATTAAAGAAATATTATATCCGGAATCGGGGAATATTTACATTCCCACAACGCGCATCGCAAATTCGGAATTGTGATGTGAGCATAAATAAAAATGCGATGAAGCGATTGCGATATCAGCGATGCTAATCGGCGATTGGCGTACCTTTTGGTACCTGATGTAACACAATTTGATTCTTGCGATGCCGATATGCGATGAATGACATGACTAATCGGCGATTGTGATCAGAAATCTTAAGCACATGATGTAACAATTCTCGATATGCCGATATGCGATGAAGAGTGGATCCGATAATTTTATGATGAAAATTTAGTAACATATCGGATCCGAGACATCGGCCCTTTAAAATTATGCCCCTACTTTTATTGCGATTGGTTGGATGCGATATTTTATAAACTTGATTTGAATTTCATATCGAGTCTGGAATTATGTGGTCATCGCAATATCGGTAAAGTCATTTATCGGAGATTGGCGATTCATGATAATGGAAGTATATTCAACTGCAAACCTCTGATATGTGAAATGCAATATGACATATGAGCAAGGTAATACATCAGAGATATTTATTAAACAATTTGTTATCAAAAATGTTAAACGCTGCTTCTAATGAAATATTTCACTACAAATGGTTGTGAAGTGGATGAGGTGATATCGGAATGAAATTATTGACGAAGATGAACGGGATGGTAGTATTGTGAATGTATTCACTGTAGTATCAACAATATGAAAATCAAATTGAAATGATGAATGAAGCAAAAGTAAAAAATGCTCAAATTCTAATGAATCTCAAATAAAATTTCCCTTAACCTGTTGCAAATTTGAAATGGGTTTGCTGCTTACTTCAAGTTTTGAAAACAAATGAAAACCTGTAAATAAAACAGAACAAAAATAAAAATAAACTAAGGAAAAGAGAAACTAATAATAGATGAGAATGAACTTGTGAATGCATACCTGGAAGGAAATTCTCTGTAGTTTTTACCTCATGAATCTTCAAATTCTTCTTTCGATTTATCAAAATTTTAACTTTGTTCAAAATCATCTCATCATTCATTTTAAATCGGAGTGAGTAATCAGCCTAAATAAAATCTGTTTATTCATGTTTAGGAAATATAAAATTTACTAGAAATAAATATGAAAATAGTTTTCATTTTTGAATTGAAACAACAAATTATTACCTCTGTTTATTTTGAATAAATTTGAGAAAAATCTGTATTGTTATAGTGATTGTTTAATAATACCTTTAGTAAATGAATATGATGCGTATTACAACATCAGATAATAAACTAAAGGTCCGAATGGGATAAAGCCACTAATTGTGGAAGAATATCAACACAGATTTAAATGTGTGCCAGGTGCATACTCAATTAAATTCTGTCAATACATTATTCGAAATAGGCAGAGACGTATTCAAGGGTAGAAATATTGCTGCAAGAAATTTTAAAAGGAAAACAAGAATCAAAACTTCCTGATAAAAAGAAAATGTTTCACTGAAAATGTATATGATATGAGAATGATTGATTGCTTCGTTTTATTTATATCTACAAAACTATTGAAAATAAATTAACTACATTAATTCTACTCCTATTCTGACCATATACATGAAAATGACTAGGTATAGACATATTTCCAATGTAACCATTTTTCATTTTAATTCCTGCATGTATGTACAATTCAAATGTTAGTAATAAAAATACAAATATAATTAAACTGACGAAGATAAATATGTAAATAGAATTCACTGTTATTATTAGCAACTTAATTAAAATTTCTCTCTTGAAATTTCCTTTCCAATTGAATACCAATTAGATCGTAGAAATCTGGATGGATTTCTATTAATAATTGGGTAGTGTTCAAAAGAGGAGATGAAAAGCCAGAGTGTGGATATGAGATTTTAAATTCAAAAGCCCGAAAAAAATTGTTAGTGTTAGGTACAAATGTTAAACCATTAACAATTTTCCTTGAAGGAAAACTTTCCAAATATTTTTCAAATGAGTCAATGAAAAATGAATGGAATTGTGTTAAATAAAATGGAAAATTATTAATTAATTTGGATTGTTGGCTAGATTGTAAAAATACATTCTTTCGTTGATATTGCCTTTGAGAAGATAGAAGCTTTTTATAAAACATTAGCATTGATTGAAATTGAAATAGAAATAGCTTTTGATGCTCATGATTATAATATGAAACTTCAATTTTCCAACAGGGCAATGCATCAATTAAATGTTTGACAGTAAAGTGCTCAATATGCTAGCATAAAGTATCAAAAATCTAAAAAATAAAATTAGAAATAAAATTTGATTTTAAACAAAGGAAGTGAGGCAACACAAATAAAATGAAATCACTATTTGTACAACTAATGTTACATCACAATTGAGATCGTTTTGAAATAAAAAAAATTTCACAAGAATTGGCCAGAATTATGGAATTTGAGTAATTTCGAATTCCAACTTGTGAATTAGAAAGAGAATTATGATTATGAATAGGAATGAAAACTTGATCATGATATGAATCATAAATTGGAATGTTTTCTTGAATAGTGAAATCATGAAGATAATTTTCTGCTCTAGAATGAGGATTGGTTGGAATAATTTCTAAATTAAGTCGTTCCTCATTCTCAGATGTTATTTGAATTTTCTCATGAGGACTCTCTTTAGAAAAATGGAAATCAACATCCTTAATGTTAGAGTAAGTATCATAAATGATTTCACAAGATTCTCTAGAATTCCCTTCAATCGCATCCAATATATCCAAACAAGGAGGAACAAGAATTTCATGTTTATTAATGGCAAAAGAATGATCAATTATTGTTTCTCTATCTTGATAAAAATTTATTGGTAATTCATTTAGATCATCCTCTTTATCTTGTGAAATATCATTAATACCAAGAGGGGAAAAATTACCATCATTAAAAATATCAGGATAAAGGAAAAAATGTGAACCTGAAACAATGCATTTAAAATTGTCTCTGTTTGAGAATTATTGTGCATTATGCTCAATGTAAATTTTAGATTGCAGATCATTCTTTTGCGTACTCATGCTTTTTTGAAGAAAATTGCTTTGCTACTCTAGTTTCGACATTTTTTCATCATGGAAAGATTCAGAAATTTGTACAATAGTTTACATTTTATTATTTACTTTGATTGTTGCTTGCACATGCTGGTTTCTAATCTGATTTTCTGAATTTTCCTCAAAGTATCTTTCAGATTTCAATGTGGCTCTTTCTCCAAAATTGCTATTGTTGTCTTTTTGCATTTGATTAGAAATATTTTCCAAGCTTTGTGAAACCTCTTCATCACAATTTATTTGCACATCCAAATTGGAATTCTCATTTATGTTGGAAAGGGATGGAACAAATCTTGAACTAATTTCATATGGATTGGAAATGGGAGGAAGAGAAAAAATATATTCAAACCAATCTAGTGATTCTTCTTTCATAGGTTTATCTTTGACATTAAATTTTAAACAATTCAAATGCAGTCGAATATTGAAATCTCTAACAGACTCATTTTCATTTCATAGATATTCAATTTCATCACATACCTGATCATAATCATAACGGTCAAATTTACAAACGAAAATTGTAACAAATTGATTTCCGCTGTGAATTGAGGCAACTGGGAGAGTTCTACACCAGTTTCTGGCTTTTGTCGCAAATGTGAGAGTAAAAATTCTACATAAAATGCCTTCATCAATTCTTTGAAAATCATAATTTGAAACATTTAGAATAAATTGAAAGACATGATTAAAAACATAAGAATTTCTCTCACCATTAAACTTTACCTGAGACAAGAGTCTTACCACTTCGGGTGGAGTATTGGAAGATGCACATCCATGGATACAACTCCAAATTGGAAGTTTAAGAGGAGCCATCATGATTAAATAAAATGTTAAAATTGAAAAGACTCCAACAGACAACAAGTTTCAGGCCCTCCTTCTAGCACCATTTATGTTGAAGCCTCGAAAATCGTTGCAACAACATGGGGGATGACCACTCCGGTCTAGACCTTAAAGTAGCTTATTTTCCGTTTGGAATGGTGGTTCCGATTAGTTCAACTAGGTCCAGTTACCTTCTCTCATTCTCCAATGGCTTTAAAATATGACTTTCATTCACCAATGGAAAAGAGACATCAGATCATCCTTCTTGCTCATCAGGCAAGAAAGTGATTCTTAAGCTGATTTAGGACTCAGCCAATCCACTACTAATGTTTGCCTTTTTGGGAAGAGGACTTAAAAGAATGTATAAATTAATCTAAATGCAAACTTATTCTAAGATGCAAACAAAAGAAACTATCTTAATCCTATCTCAATTAGGCAGATATAGTTCTAACCCAACCAAGAGCAGGTATTTATAATATTGGGATTGAAATATGTCTTGTTTATAATGAATGTTATGTTAATGAAATATTTCAATTAAATGACATTTATGGATAGCAAAACACATTCTATTGAGACCTTTTAACTGAAATAATCAATCAACAACACTCAGGAAGAAGTTCTCAGAATGATCTTGATCATTTAATCAGTAACTCGAATTATTAAACAATAATATGTTGAAGAAGTTCACAACATATCACTATTTATTCATCCAATATTAAAAGACAAATTTATGAGTAAATAGTTACTCAGAAATTAGAATTCAACCTATAAGAGCAGAGATAAATAACAACATAAAATAGAAGAATATTACCCATACTGACAAAAAGTACACATATATGTAAGTAATTTAATACCATTTTTGTTACTATAAAATAAAACCAGCATTTAAAATAATAGTATTCGAAATACCAATTTATTGAATCCATTTCTTCACCTCCAGTTTCTAATAGTCCTTTACAATGCTTGAACTTCTGCTTTCAAAACTAGAGCTATAATAGTGCAAACTCTGTTCACTATACATAATTTAGAATATAGAAAAAAAACCTCAATAATCTCTAGATCTGAGATTCCACTCCTCTCACCTACAACTCTAAATCCCTATTATAAAAGTTCTTTTAGAATTCAAGAATTGTAGAGGAGAGCAGCCCTTATTACATTTTGTAATCTGCTATTTATAATATTTGCAAAGGAATTCTTGGGATCAAAGTTTGTTGAAGAAAATCTGTCCAATCACTTTTATTTGCTCAAAATTCCAATCTTTTAATCGCTAGAGCATTCTCATTGATTAAAATATTTTCTCCATATCTCTTCTATTGTTTCTCTGTAAAAAGAAATCAAAATAAATTAGGATGCAACAAATAAAATCAAAATACTATTTATGGCATTTAAAACAAATCCAATTAAATTCAATTAAATAAATAATTGAAAATAAAATGTAAGCTCTCTATTGATGTCTGGGATAGCTTAATTGGCCAAGGATATTATTGACGAATGGATCTATGATTAGAAGATATTTGGAAAAATGAAAATGCAGAAAATAACTCAGAAAATTGATTTTGTTTTAGAAATTAGGATCTTGATCTTATGCATGATTTTTGACCTAAGTAGTGACCAAATCTATTAGTGAAACATCCTCAGAAATGTTCTCCTTGATTTTATCTTTCCAATGAGCCATCCTGGGCTTTATTTGGCCAAGTAAAACACATTCTATGAGCTTCCAAAGTTAATGAGTTAAATCTGGGATAAATCTGGAAATTCTGTTGCAGGGCTAAAAATTAGAACTTTAATGAAAACTCTAATCCTAAATTAGTCTCTAATTAATTCTAATTTAATTATTAATCATAAACTAACTTAATTATTAATCTAACTAACTATTATAATTAACTATTTATAAATTAATTAATTTAAATAATCTAAATAATAATTAAGTTTAATTAAATTAACTTATTAATTTTATATATTTGAATTAATTAATATAAATAATTATTAAATTAATAAATATTAAAACTATTAAAATTTAAACTAACCTACCTCCACTCATACGTATGAGTGAGTTTTTGAAACTCAAAACAAAAACAAAGCTTATAAAAAGACCTTTGTTCATGCCTTAAAGCCTTTTGACTTTTAACCATCGCATATCGCAAGAACCTTGGATCAGGGTTTTTAAGATGTATTGTTAGGAATTTGCGCAGGTTGTGATATGTGATGTGATTTTTTATTTTTTTATTTTTTATTATTTCATTAATATTAAGTTTTAATTTTAATTAATCTAATTTATTTTATTATAATAATTTTATTTAATTAAATTTCTAAATTTAATGTTAAATATTTTTTTTTTTTCTTCTTTTTTTTTTTATGGTAACTACTATGAAATTATTTACAATGTATTTATCTTATCTAAATTACAGCCACTTTGATATTTGGGTTTTCGAGATTAGTGATTTATTTTGAAAATTGGAGTAAATTATTGGAATCTTTATGCTTCATGATTTGGCTGTGTAAGCAAAAGTAAAAAATGTTAGTGATAACTAACTAGGGGTTAAAATTTAAAATAAATGCATTATTGAACTAATTTATTTACAAAAAATGGAATATTTACATTTTATGCATTTTTAACCGAGGCGACATAAATGATTAGACTTCATTGGAGTGTCATTTACAAAGCAGTTGTCCAAATGAAATAAAACAAGCATCAATGGGAAGCCTATGAAAAATCGATTTTAACAAAAAAATCAAAACAAGAATCCAAAGAAAAATGAAAAATTAACAAAACCGTAGGATAATCAACTAAATAAAAATCCTAAAAGGTGTTTAGCCAAAATTTTATAGAAAGGGTCCCCATTATTTGAAGTGAACACATCAATAATGGGGGATTGTGTTTTTACCACAACAATGGCGACACACGGGAGAAGAACCAGTTATCTCTGTTTGATATGAATGAGATTTTCCTAAAATTAGAGTGAAAATAATTAAAGAAGAGAAAAATATTTTTGGATTGCTTGACTAGGTTCATTAGTCTGAATAAAAGCAAGAATCATCT